>JALPQI010001087.1:0-144427 GCA_025490895.1 Thaumatotibia leucotreta | reverse complement strand
CATACGTCAGTTCGGTCGTATCGTTTTTAATACTGTGCACCTAAGGGTTAAAACGATCTATTAACCTTTTGACCGCCGTAAAAAAATAATCGAGAAATTACACCGCGCAGGTCAAAGCTTGCATATGAATGAGACTATTCGTAACATTATGATAACCAAATCTTGTCTTATTTATCAGAATCCAGCGGTGAAAAGGTTAGATAGACTTTATTCGAATAATGTTAAAATAATGCTGCGCATAATATTTCTAGCATAGAAAAACAGTTTTTTTTTTCTATTGAAGAGAGCAAATCAGTAGTTTTGGTATTGTTTAGATGAATTGTCCAGAACTTATTTGCAGTGGTGTTACTAAAAGTAATAGGTGGACTTTGTCTTTGCAATTAGGCTTGAAGTGTCGAGAAAAATAAAAATACAAGTAAGTACAGTACAGTCAAAGGCAAAATAAGGCATATTTAAAAATTGCCAAAAATATGTCCCAGTGCACTTTAGTTCTATGTAATAAGAATATCGTAACATATTTATAAGAGAATCCTTTCGATACATAGTTTTGCCCTTGACTGTAAACACACAATTTTTTTTATACAACTATTGGTAATATACCTATACCTACTTATTCTCTGAGTTGTTTATGTGGATGGACACCCATTAGGTGTTTGGATACCATAATTCATAAAATGCAATATACTTCTTTACAATTGTATATCGTCGTTGAGATTGCCAATTCCGTTATGTGCACGTTATTAACTACAACTACGTAGGTGGAGTGCTGACTTGCAGCAAATGTAGGCGCACATTTGTTGCAAAAATAGGCTACGTCAGTCACATGAGAGCACACGAGCGACGCTCTCAGTAGTCAGTTCAACCGGTTGCCGTGGCCGAAATCGGTCAGGAAGAGATGATGATGATGATGATGTGCACGATTTCAGGAACTGAAAAATCAATCCAAATGACATATGTTTACAGTCTTCTTTTGTCAAATTTGAAATTTACACATGTGACATTTTCATATTTGACAAATGGCAGTTAACAGGTTAATAATGCCATGAAAACGCCAGCCTAGTCGGGTTGACACGTAATTACTACATACGGTTATGTATTAATTCTTATGATAGAAATAGGTTATTTTTTTATAATTTTTGTGAATTATTTTGAATTTAAAATAAAACATTTTTGTAAATCTAATAGTTTTATTTCTTCATTAACAAAAACAGTCTCCATTACAAATAAATAATTAACAAATAAAGTACAACCTAAATCGACTAGCAAACGATTACCACGCGGTGGTCCGACGTATATATGTGTCAAATGTGCTGGCACATTGTATGTTACATCTGTTATATAACATGGTAAAAAATATACAATAGGTATTAAGATATCAAAAATAAATAGGTGATGTTATTTAACATTTTATAATTCCAATAAAACCTTGTGTTTCAAGTATAACCTATATACAAATTCAGGTGACAGGATATTACGTCATACCAACCGCTGATAAGTACTTATAGGTGAAAAAGTTAAGAAAAGCTCCTGTTGTATGTGGTTGTAATCTATCCATATAGGCATTTGTTTTGTTTGTGTTCGCATTTTAAACATGTATTGTCTATTTGAATATGTCACTACTACATACAACAGGTGACTTACTTAAGTTTTTTACCTATACCTATAAGTCTAAAAATAAATGCATCAGAATGTTAAGACTTGTACAAAATCGGTAACTTATGTCATTCAAAATTACACGTTAGGCGTATCACGAAAAATTCCTATTTGATTTCAAAATATGAGATTATGATAAATCGTAGGAATTTACTTGGTCAAGTTGATTATGATGCCACCTGTCGTCGCCGGCTTAACACAACAATATGTTGTGGGGTTGGGAGGTTACTCAGAGTAGTTCTAAGGTTTTAGAATTATAACATTTATAACTAACACATGAGCCTCAAATTATTTAACCTTTTGACCGCCAGACGGCGAAGGAATATGCCAAGCTCCAGACGCCACGCGTTCTCGATTATTTAAGCGAAATTGAACTTTACGGCGCACATAGGAGTATATGCATTAAAAAACCGCTTAAAAGTCGAAATAGCTAAATCAGTCAAATTCACCGCCTAACGTTTTTTTACATTCCTGACTAACCGGTCCACCTGATACAAGGCTTAAAATCTCCCACCCCTTACGAATCCCTGAGCAAGATCGGTCGGAACCTAGTTATTGTTACAAGTGTACGATTTTGTTCTCGGCGATTTCATCTTTGCAAAGTTTACTTTTTGTCGTGGTATTTTTGTGTGGCCGCAGATTGAGAAAAAAGCTTTTGAACTTGGAAGATGAAGGTATGTACTTTATTATTCTGCAATAGTTTACGAATATTGGTTATAAATAATATATTTAAAACCTGGTTAATTTGTGTAGTTAAATTTCGATATTTTTACTAAGAAAATTTAAGACAATCGTAGTTTTGTTTATGTGTCGGGACTTGGCAACTTAGTTTTTTTAGATCGAAATAATGTTAAGGTCTATGTACATCGATTGCATAAGAAAAACTGTCCGCATACGTCCGCCATTCAGATTTTCAGTAGGTTAAAGTTACAGCGTCATAAACGTAAATCATTTGAAAATCATACTTTGTTGGTTTTTGTTACAGATTCTTTGGAAATGTTTTAAGAATTTGGTAAACGAACATTATTTAGCATAATGCAAGCATGTAAAGGAAAGAAAACAGGAACATTTTTTTTCTTTTTTGGAAGAAACACGGTTTCGAATTACTCATTGTCGTGAGACAACCCAGCGCTCCCAGGCTACGCGATGGAAACGTGTAACATAAAAACGACTTGCGAAGGCCGAAAGCCGAGGTTCGCGCAGGTCCGAAGGCCCGGAATGTTCCCCGCCGCGCGCTCGCCTCTGCGAGGCCGAGAACCGTGCTGCGGGAGATTCCAATTCCCGGCGATACCTACAAACATATCCAACCCCCATGCAATTCCCTACACAAATGTCAAGGCACAACTTGGACAACTCAGACAAGAATACATTTCCGGGCCTGCCCCCCACAAGAAGAGGCCGCACTGCGCAAAATACCATTTTTTAGGGTTCCGTAGTAAACTACGAACCCTTATAGTTTCGCCATGTCTGTAGCATAGCGCAATGGCCGTTAAAACTAGAAATTAGCTATTTGGCACAGATATACATATTGATAACATATGATCACATACAATTTTTTCTTATAATTTGTGGTAAAGTGGGGATGATTTTTTTTATTTTGTTGCAATCCTATAGTGTAGGGTATCGTTGAATAGGTCTTTCAAAAAGAATAAGGGACCCAGAAGAAAGTTGTTTTATAAAATAATTATTTTCGGAGATAACCGCTTCAGAATAAAAAAAAATTCTCCTTCCCCCTCAAACTATTGATCCGTGGGTCCAAAAATATGTAAAAAAATCACGAATCGTGGGTTCATGGAATACTTAAAAATAAACCTATTTCGAACATAATCGGCCTAGTCGTTTTTGACTAACTACGGAACCCTACATTGAACATGGCCCGACATGCTCTTGGCCGGTTTGTAATATATGATTACAATCAAATTTTTTGTTTTATTCCTTAAAATCCTCAAAAAACCAATGAAATATTTTTAAACGGTTTTATGATTGAAATACTCCTATGTGCGGCGTCCGACGTAAGTTCCTACTGTATTGGCGTAGCTGTCGGCCAGTGCCGTCATTGGCGTCGTAGTCACGATTTTCCGTTGTCGTCTATGGCCGACTATTGCGGTCAAAAGGTTAAATATTTAGCGATACTGATGTGATGAGGTTCTTAATGGATCGAAACATGTCAAGCACTTATAGACTTAATTTACGTGAAATCTGTTTCGCTGAATATTTAAATATGAAGATGCGTTCAAACCAAAAGAGCATTCGCTATTCTAACCCCCCACTCTACGAAATTCGATCGTTACACAAAACGTGATTTGTTGATTTCGTAGAACGGGGGATAGAACAGCGAATGCTCTTTTGGTTTGAACGCACCTTAAGATTCTTAACCTTTAACAAATAGTACAGATATCGCTGGTGATAACTGTGACATCACACATCCCAGCTGCAATGACATTTGCTATAAAGGAAGAACGCTTGGTTGGTGTAATTGGTAGCACGATGGACCACAATCCAGAAGCTGTGGGTTCGAGTCCCATGTCAACCGCAACCGTCCACAGTTAATGTTGTCATTGCACTGGGTATTTGTTTCCAAATTATAAGAATTGTAAGTTAATCGTAGGAGTTATTTAACATATTTTCATTGTGCTATTGGGAATAATGGAAAGATTGATATATCGTCGGGAATAGTGACCCCCCGGCAGACCAAAGATGCGATGGCTAGATGTTGTGAATGCTGACACGAGTGTGAATGGGCTTACAGTAGAAGATGCCCAGGATCGCGTAAAGTGGAGGAAATGTAGCGGGAAAGCGGACCCTGGCAAAGACCGAGATAACGCTAGGTAGAAGAAGAAGGAGGAGTGCAATACCGCGTAACTACTAAAGCAGATAAGAGTTCAAATATCAAACAATTGACACTCAAATTGACTCTAATTTAATTTGTTAGTTACGCAATATTGCACTATTCCCGACGATTAGAGCGTCCTCTATGAAATGGAATATAGCATTTCGAATATACGTATTCGCATAGGTACATTAGGTATCCTTTGTCAGTCTTGTAAACGTTCTCGGAAAAAAAAATAGTTGCTGAGGGTATTTGTACAAGGTTTATGGCCTACATACGTACGACATTCAAAGTCTTTTTGGGAACTTTACTCGCTTGTTCTCGCAAGGAGTGTTGAGGTTAACGATGACGTAGTGTAAGCTTAGCTTTGACTGCTGTCTCCGTGGGAGCCATCACCGGCGCTAGTATCCAGCAACGCTGTATACAGATGCTCCCACCGCTGGACAACCTCGATGGAGAATACAGATGTAGTGAGAAATGACTTGCCTTCGGAAACGTTCGTCAACGTCATGCTGTTTCAGTCTATCTCACTGAGACTGACAGTAATAGCTGTCATACTACTTCAGTCAGACTCGGTGACACTGCCTGAAACAGCATGTGTTTACGAACGTTTCCGAAGGCAAGTAATTTCTCACTACACCTGTATGTGTGGTGACACAATGTACAATTTCCAGCGAGTACTCGAACTGGCGCGTGACGGACACTGGTTTGACGGCTCGTATAAACCGGCTGTGCCTCTGCCTCGCGGCGCTCATGGCGCGCGCCGGTGCCGCCCCTCCCCCGCCGCCGCAGCTCACGGCGCTGCACACGCTCGCCGCTGCGGCCGCGGCCGATGACCCCGGACTGGGCCGGTAACTATTGTTACTTTACTTCTTTAACTAGATCTATTCTGTAAACGAGACGTGATGCCGCCGCCGCCGTAACTTACATTGCTGCACACGATCACCGCACACGCACGCGCTCACCCTGTATGGGTTACTTTTTCACCGGTACAATAAATTTTCCCACGTAATTAAAAAGGTACCCGTAAGTAAAAAAGTATTTCTAGAAATAAATATTTTACACGACCTTGTTCATGTTACAAATGATTGTAAATGTCAATGTCAATATTGTCATACCATTGACCGGATGGCGCTGTGTTGCCAACTTCGAAATTTCTGTAACACTGCATTCAGTTTTAGTTTTTTTTAAGGCCGTGTCACACCAACTATAGTGGCCCACAAACGGTCTCGCCGGAAGATCAGCGCTTACTTCCGGGTTAGCATTATACTGAGGCGAGACCTTTTCGTGGTAAGCTATCCATATTATTGTTTTAGTCACTAATTTTATGTTATTTTTATTTTTTACCATGAATAAATAATTTGAATTTGAATTTAATTGGTATTGATAATAGATTACATTTATCAAATAAAATTGACATATTTTTTTTCATTTGTTATTAATTTATCCTTCATGCAAATGTAAAATAATGGGCTCACTAATGGGCGGCGGAAAGGGGTGAGCGACCTGCTGGCCGGCGCACGAATTGGCAACATAGCAGTTATCTAATCTCGACTAGGTCACGGTCAGTCCCACGGTTGACGTAGGTATGTGCACGCGTGCCGCATTGCACTACGCACGACCTTCATTCGGAAATTGCTCGTACGAAATGGTTCGTAGTTATTTTCTCATTGGGGAAAATACAGTGGCAGCCCAGCGGCTATACGCTGAAAAAAGTGTGCCCCGCCTGGAAAATGCCAGTGTTATAGCCATGGCCAACCAGGTCAACAGATTTGACTATCGTGTGACTTTATTAGTAGGAGAAATGGACTCCATTAATTTAGGTATGTTTTTTTGATTCCAATCATTGTACATAAAGTTTATTTCAAATTTTTAAATACGCCTCAATAAAGAAAGTTTCTGTCCTACTTTGTAATTTTATCACGTTTCCCAGACATAATTTAAAACATTCGACAAACTTCACACACAGAAAAATTCTTTATTTAGACGATCCTAAGCCCGTGGAAGTATGAAGGAGGATTTGTGCACATTACCGCCGCCGCTTTTCCAACTCGCCATGCCGTGTGCGATGACGTTTTAAACAAACAGTTGCCAGTTCGTGTGTTTTGCTAGTTATGTACATTGATAATGCGTAATGCGTCCAAATTTTTTATTAGGTTTGTGGATAAGTTCAAGCATTGGTATTTCAGTTTTTTTGTTCTAAAAGGGTAGTAACAAAAAATGCTAGTATTCTGTAACTTGGACTACTATTACGTATGTTGGTTTTTTGTTCTGATGAAAAAGTAACCCTGTTAAGTATTTAATAGTTACTGCTTAAAAAATAGAACTGAAAAAATATTTAAGAAAACAATTGGAGTTGTTCCAAAAAAATAATTGAATTTTCTCATGGCCTTACAGCGTGGAAGCGTGGACCAGCGACCACGTGACCATGTGCGCCGCGTGGGACGAGCTCTTTGTGCCGGACGAGGCGGACCCGCCGGAGCACCTGCACTGGCCCGAGCGAGAGGTCAGTACCCATAGTCTTACAGCGTGGGAGCGTGGACCGGCGACCACGTGACCATGTCCGCCGCGTGGGACGAGCTGTTTGTGCCGGACGAGGCGGACCCGCCGGAGCACCTGCACTGGCCCGAGCGAGAGGTCAGTACCCATAGTCTTACAGCGTGGGAGCGTGGACCGGCGACCACGTGACCATGTGCGCCGCGTGGGACGAGCTCTTTGTGCCGGACGAGGCGGACCCACCGGAGCACCTGCACTGGCCTGAGCGAGAGGTCAGTACCCATAGTCTTACAGCGTGGGAGCGTGGACCGGTGACCACGTGACCATGTGCGCCGTACACTCAATGCGTCCAAACTTTATGTAAAATGTTAAAAAGATTCTTGCATTCGACTATTTATTATTAGATAGTGTTTTTAATATTTGCAAAGTAGTTTATTCAAATCCCTTGTCGATTGTAAAAATGGTCGCTGTTTTAAATTTCTTTATTTTTAATCTGATCCATCAAATCTGCAAGGTTGAGCTTACTTTGCCAAATGATTATGAAAATAACTTATTCTGAATCTACTCATGATCAATGATTATGTTGAAAATTTATATAAAGAAAGCTGTTTAATAAAAATCAGTATTTAATATTGTTAACTCTTTATTTGGCAAGATTTTTTTTTTTAATTGTCTTATTTTAATAAAAAATTGTCGACCCTTGTGAAATTCTCGACTAAGTTTCGTGTGGGAGATGATTAATGACTCAATAAACATCGTGCATGTATAATTTCGTGTAACTTGTCCGCAGGAGCCCTCCCCCCGTCGTTCCCCCCCCCCCCTCGTCGTCGGCCCCCCCTCCTCCCCCCGCGGCCTCCCTCGTCACGTCGGCCGCCGCCGGAGGACTTATATGGCAGAACTGACCACACAAACACTGTAATGACGACAAGATCCCATATATCTATGTGGCAACTGGCGCGGCTAGACCAATCGAACACAAACATACTTTACATTTACATACATACTGAAATACCAGAAGAGATCCTACATGGCCCAGATAGACCAAATGAACACACACGCGCACTCTGCAGTGATGGAGGAAATCTTATGTGGCAGGGCTGGACCGATAGAACACACACACAATTATTACTTATATAATGAAATAACAGAATGAAGCTATGATTTAAAGCAAGGTATTTATCGTGTACATTTTGTTTACCAAACCGAGCATCCGATAAAATGTTGAAATAAAAAGCTCGTTAAACAAAAGGATCTAATGAACACAGACACACATAATGCAGCTGGAAACACCATGATACGAATCGAAGCCAGTGCAGCCTACTTCAATGCACCCTACTTTATATTTCGATAAAAAGCTCAAAGCGACTGCGTGACTGCTACCACGCCACTCTTACCTTGTCACTCTTTTTTTATACGTAAACTTCCAGTAAACTAATGGGTGTCTAATCATACCAAGGATTAACCGTTAGGTGCATATGGTCACACATTTTATTTCTGAAATGACTTATATAAACAATCGATGGCAATTAAAACTATGTTGCTCCGCTTGACAGTCTCGATTGATTACTTATTTCGACATGTGTCAGTTCGGTCGTATCGTTTTTGATATTCTGCACCTAAGGGTTAAAACTACCTGTTAACCTTTAAACCGCCTTAAAAAAATCATCGAAAAATCTCACCGCGCAGGTCAGAGCTTGCATATAAATGGTACTATTTGTTACATTATGATAACCAAATTTGACCATTGCCTTACTTATCAGACTCCAGCTGTCAAAGGGTTAAACCAACTTTATTCGATTGAAAAAATATTATACTACTCTACAACACCAACATGAGGTTAAATAATCCTATGCATAATATGTATACCATAGAAAAACAGTTTTTGTTTAAGACAGCAATTTGAATTATAGTAGTAGTTTTAATCTTATTAAAAGATGAATTGTCCAGAACTTGAAATTGTATTTGCACTGGTGTTACTAAAATTAATACTCTTAAGGTGGACTTTATCTTTGCAATTAGGCTTGAAGTGTCGAGAAAAATCAAAATATTTAAGGAGGTAATTTAGTGAGGTAGTACAGTCACAGGCAAAATAAGTCATATTTAAAAACGTCCAAAAATCCTAGTGAACTTTAGTTCTATGTAATAAGAACGTCGTAACTTATAAGAGGATTCTTTCGATACATATTTTTGCACTTGACTGTAAACACACTATTTTTTATATGCGACTATTGGTAATATACTTATTCCTACTTATTCTCTGAGTTGCTTATGTGAATGGACACCCATTAGGTGTTTGGATACCATAATTCATAAAATGCAATTTACTGCTTTACAATTGTATATGGCGTGTGTGACATTTTTATATTTGACAAATGGCAGTTAACAGGTTAATAATGCCATGAAAACTCCAGCCTAGTCGGGTTGACACGTAATTACTACATACGGTTATGTATTAATTCTTATGATAGAAATAGGTTATTTTTTATAATTTTTGTGATTTATTTTGAATTTAAAATAAAACATTTTTGTAAATCTAATAGTTTTATTTCTTCATTAACAAAAACAGTCTCCATTACAAATAAATAATTAACAAATAAAGTACAACCTAAATCGACTAGCAAACGATTACCACGCGGTGGTCTGACGTATATATGTGTCAAATGTGCTGGCACATTGTATGTTACATCTGTTATATAAAATGGTAAAAATATACAATAGGTATTAAGATATCGAAAAGAAATAGGTGATGTTATTTAACATTTTATAACTCCAAAACAACCTTGTGTTTCTTGAAACACAAGATATATAATATATTTTATATTACGTTTATATTTTTTACCATGTTATACTTGTATAACCTATATACAAATTCAGGTGACAGAATATAACGTCATACCAACCGCAGATAAGTACTTACCTATAAGTTTAAAAATAAATGCATCAGAATGTTAAGACTTGTACAAAATCGGTAACTTATGTCATTCAAAATTACACCTTAGGCGTATCACGAAAAAGTCTTATTTGATTTCAAAATATGAGATTATGAAAAATCGTAGGAATTTACTTGGTCAAGTTGATTATGACGCCATCTGCCGTCGCCGGCTTTACACAACGATATGTTGTAAGGCTAAAGTTTTAGAATTAAAACTATCACGTGAGACTCAAACATATTTAAATATTTAGCGATACTAATATAATGAGGTTCTTAATGGATCGAAACATGTCAAGCCATTATGGACTTAATTTACGTGAGTTCTGTTTCGCTGGATATTTAAATATAAGGTTCTTAACCTTTAACAAGTGGTACTTACAGACATCGTTAGTGATTACTGTGACATCACACATCCCAGTTGCAATGACATTCGCTATAAAGGACGAACGCTTGGTTGGTGTAATTGGTAGCACGATGGACCAGTAATCCAGAAGGTGTGGGTTCGAGTCCCATGTCAACCGCAACCGTCCACAGTTAATGTTTTCATTGCACTGGGTATTTGTTTACAAATTATAAGATTTGTAAGCTAATCATAGAAGTTATTTAACATATTTTCATTGTGCTATAGGTAGGGAATAGTGGAAAAACTGCTACCTATATTCCATTTCGTAGAGGATGCTCTACGAAATCGAATATACCTATTTGTATAGGTACAGTGGTGTTCAGAAATGCATGGACGATTATGAATGAATTTATTCACCCGATGGTACATTAGGTATCCTTTGTCAGTCTTTTAAACGTTCTCGGAAAAAAAATAGTTCGTTGTGCGTATTTGTAAAAGGTTTACAGCCTACATGCGCACGACATTCAAAGTATTTTTGGGAACTTTACTCGCTTGTTCGCAAGGAGTGTTGAGATTAACGATGACGTACACAAGCTTAGCTTTGATTGCTGCTTCCTCCGTGGGAGCTATCACCGGCGCTGGTATCCAGCAACGCTGTATATAAATGCTCCCACCGCTGGGCAACCTCGATAGAGGATAGCCGGGTGTGGGCATCACCGGCGCTGCCTGCCCCAGCGCCGCTGGCCGTCCAGCAGCGCGGTGTGGAGGTGTTCCCAGCGCTGGAGCACGTCGTCGGTGGGGGAGTAGCGCAGGCGCGGGCGCGGCCCCGGGCGCCGCCCCGGCGGGCTGCTCGCGGCGGCGCCCGGGCTGCCGGGGGGCGCGCGCAGGGGACATGTCTGAAACAAATGTTATTCCACTCATAGTACGGTCAAACCGTACATCATTTTACCCTAAACAGGAAACAATATTTGTAAGTTATTCCACGCAGTGTAGACTACCGCGAACTTCTCGCAGACAGAAAACAAGGAACGAAGGAAACTATTCTGTAGCCAAAAAACTGTTCTTGTATGGTGAAACAGGGTTTATACAATTGCTCTAGGCTTGGGAAAAAAGGTATTCGAGCGTTTTCCAAAAAATCTCGAAAACCTGATTCTTCTAGATCTGGACTTGCTCGGGCTGAATTTCCATACGACGTTTTAGTTTCCGTTCGCTCTTAGTAAGTGCAAACAACGTGACGTCATGAATTTTTGGGGCATTATTTCTTATTATCCAGATCGAAGCAGACCATTTTAATTCGAAAAAGCTCAAGCATGTCCAGATCTGGAACAGCAGTTTTTCAAAACGCTCAGAAGTTTAATACAAGTGCAAGTACTAGGACCACAGAATTAGAGTGAAAGCTAGGTACGCCCTCTCTCAGAAACCGAAATGCAAACTGATAAAATTATGTAAATCGAAAAAACATATCCCCGTTAAAAAAAAATGGTCGGAATTCTTAGCTTCGATTGCAAATTTAAGCAACTATTCTTAAAAATCAGCCCAATAATATGTTCGCAGTAGCTTGTTAATCGAAATTATAGACAACAGTGTGGCTAGCATATCTCGAGTTTGACATTAACTCGGGATCTTCTCGCGGCAAATTATTTCTTTGTAATCAATACAATCGAAAAGAGACGGATAGCCGCGAGAAGACCGCGTGTTCCTGTCAAACAAAACGTGCTAAGACCTCAGAATGTTGAAATATTCCAATATCTTACAAGGTCATCGCAAAACTGCTGCCTCTTCTTCCTTCTCGGTGGCACCGGTGCTCGTGAACAGCTAGCCATCTCGCTCTCGCTCTCCTGCTGTCTATTCGACGCGCACTTAGAACAGCTGGCTGTCTCGTTCTCTCGCCCTAAAGATCCCGCTAGTCCGCGTGGAAATGCACCCGTCTCACTCCTACACATAGGTCTGGTTCTAGAACAGGGATATGTCCTGTTCATATCACATTGTGACATGCTGGTGCTTGGCTCTGTCTCGCTCTGGCTTGTCAGATGAATATTTTGTCTCGTTTCAACTCCAATACAGCTTTCTAATTCGCGGATTCTTATTTTCTGCTGTTTGATTTTGTCTTGTTGTTCTCTGAAACAAAATATAAACGAATGATTAGAAAACATCGGTTCGAAGGATTCGAACCCGCATCCTCTGGATTGTCGGTCGGGATTAAACCGGCAATCCAGAGGAGGCGGGTAAAGACTAACATAATTTTACAATGATTAAGATCAAATAGATATTTCTCACACGAAATTTAAAATTATACGGTAATCTGATGTACAAAATTTTATTCTGACTTATACTCAGACCCGCTTAAGCCAAAAGACAACGCAGAATACGTTTGCACTGACACCATCTCTCCCATCACACCAGATGAAGTGGCTAAAGCCATGTCCACGATGAAATTCGACAAAAGCCCTGGAGTAGATGGTGTAAGTTCAGAGGCACTCATTTTCGGAAAGCCCAACCTCTTACAGCCTTTATCTACATTATTCAACAAAATGTTAAAAACAGGAAAAATACCCCAGAAACTGCTACATTCAAACATTGTCTTGCTGCACAAAAAAGGAGATAAGGCCGACATTGGCAATTATCGTCCAATTAGTTTGGTGTCGCATATATATAAAATGTTCATAAAAATCATTGAGCGTCGCATTGCTGGACAACTCGACCGCCACCAACCTCCCAACCAAGCTGGCTTTCGTCCCGGATTCTCCACCATCGACCACTTACACACAATCAACCAGATTATCGAAAAGTGTACAGAATTCAATGTCCCTTTGTACCTAGCATTTGTAGATTATGCCAAAGCATTTGATAGCATCACTCATTCCGCAATAGTTTCCGCACTCGAAAATCAAAATATTGACCCTACCTACATTAGTTTAATTAGAAATATTTACAATAATAGTACGGCAGACGTTAAGTTACAGCACTCCGGCTCATCGTTCCCAATACAGCGAGGTGTCAAACAGGGCGACCCACTGTCTCCGAAACTGTTCACAAGCACCCTCGAAGAAATTTTTAAGAGCCTGGCGGTTTCCTGGGAGGCGAGGGGAATAGGGGTCGGTGACAAAAGGCTATCAAACCTTCGTTTTGCCGACGACATTGTTCTCTTCGCCCCTTCTGAGTCAGAACTGCAGCAAATGCTCCAAGAACTGAGCAGCGCAAGCCTTCAGGTTGGACTTCAAATAAATCGTACAAAGACTCAAGTGATGACCAACAGCACGAAACGTAGGGTCGAGGTAGACGGGCAGATTATACACTACGTTGATGAGTATATCTACTTGGGCCAGCTAGTTTCTTTCAGCAACAGGCAAGATAAAGAAATCGAACGCCGAATCACAAATGCCTGGAAGAGCTACTGGTCCATGGGAGAGCTAATGAAGGGTTCCCTTCCACTGTCACTGAAGCGTAAACTCGTCGACATGTGTATTCTGCCTGTCCTAACATACGGTGCTCAAAGTTGGTCACTCACAGAGATTCAGAAGTCCAAACTGAAGGTTTGTCAACGCGCCATGGAGCGCAGCATTCTAGGGATCAAAAGGACGGACCGTATCCGAAACATCACGCTGCGCTCCAGAACGGGGATAGCTGACGTAGGCAGAAGAACCGCTAGGCTCAAATGGGATTGGGCCGGCCACGTCCACCGTATGCATCCGGATAGGTGGGCTATCATAGCCACCAAGTGGATGCCGGAATCGAGGCGCGGGCGAGGCAGGCCCAAGCGGAGATGGCGGGACGACCTTGATACCTTCGGGAACAACTGGCCGGAAGAGACATGGAATCGGGAGTCATGGAGAGTCAGGGGAGAGGCCTTTGCCCAGCAGTGGGACACTCAAATAGGCTAGTAAATAATAATAATAACGGTAATCTTCTTCAAACCTTAGAATGCGCAGCTAAGCTGCCAAACGCTGGCGTATCTCTTTGTCGAAGTCGATATTTAATGGCGTGACAAAGACCTTTTCGCTCGGAAGTGAGCGTTAGCGATCGGTATCTTAGCTACGTGTCTTAGTACTTTACGGTCGCCGTTGTAGTTAAAAAGTTGATTGAGCCAGACAGCACATCTAGTCCGCCATGCTTAGACCATGCTGCTGACACGCTACAGCGATCGTCAACCCGCTTGCCTAGCGTGGTCATTATGGGCATTTACGTACTCATGAGTCCGTACACAAGTGATACGACAGGCGTTTGTCCACCAGTGTGCCGATATAGGCCGTCGACGCACCTGGTCTGGTGTCGCTTGTCGCGCATCCACTGTCGCACACCGGCGGCGACGCGGCGCGACTCGTCGCACAGCCGCCTGCTCCAGGCACGCCTGCAGTGTGCTGATATAGGCCGTCGACGCACCTGGTCTGGTGTCGCTTGTCGCGCATCCACTGTCGCACACCGGCGGCGACGCGGCGCGACTCGTCGCACAGCCGCCTGCTCCAGGCACGCCTGCAGTGTGCTGATATAGGCCGTTGTCGCACCTGGTCTGCAGTCGCTTGTCGCGCATCCACTGTCGCACACCGGCGGCGACGCGGCGCGACTCGTCGCACAGCCGGCGCCTGCTCCAGGCACGCCTGCAGTGTGCTGATATAGGCCGTTGTCGCACCTGGTCTGGTGTCGCTTGTCGCGCATCCACTGTCGCACACCGGCGGCGACGCGGCGCGACTCGTCGCACAGCCGGCGCCTGCTCCAGGCACGCCTGCAGTGTGCTGATATAGGCCGTTGTCGCACCTGGTCTGCAGTCGCTTGTCGCGCATCCACTGTCGCACACCGGCGGCGACGCGGCGCGACTCGTCGCACAGCCGCGCGCCGCGCGCGTGCGCCTGCTCCAGGCACGCCTGCAACTCCAGCGAAGACCGCTCGCGCTCTCTACAAACACGCAAAAACGCGTTAGATTAGGTACCATAATTATAGCTGCTGTCCGTCCTGGTTTCCTCGGATTTGTCCTACTTTGGAGGACGGCTGTCCGAGGGGGTTTTCAAAAAATATCTTGGGAAAACCCGGTCACTTATCATGCGATACAGCAGCTCATATCATAAGTTATGCCCGGCATTGAAATGTGTTAAAATAATAGTTATTTATGTGGCTGGCGCATAATAAGAGGCATTAAACATGAGTGTGGTTTTATGAAACGAGCCGTAGGCGAGTTTCATAATAAGATCACACGAGTGTTTAATGCCTAATTATGTACAGTCACATACATAACTTTATCTACATCCATATCATTAGTCTAGAATGACAATTTACCTTTATTTTCATTGATATCCACTAAGTAATTACCTCTAAATATAAAAATTCAAATCAGTTGAAATCACTCAATTTGAGTAAGGATATCCTACAATAAATATTTATTGAAAAAAAAAACAACAAAAAGAAGTTGACTTCATAATGTTAAAATTAATATCATGACGACGATACTTTAATGTCAACATTATGATGCACTATACTCTGCCTGTACTTTAATGTTAACATTATGATACAGCCACAGACACCGGTCTCTTAATATAGGTCATTACATTACCGCTTCTGAATACATAATAGGGAAATTATGAAATGGATGTAGATAAAACTTTTTACGATTTCGATGGCAGCCCTAACTATAATTTAACTCTCTAAAAACATCACGGATATACATATTTGCTCCCTAATATTACCTCAAGCCGCACAGTCGCACGTCAGTCTTTAGCTCCGCGGTCCTCGCTTAGTCTCCAGTAGCAGGTCTGAAAGCTGGAACACCTGGAACAGACATGGCGGCAGTCCCTGCAGCCGGCCTCCAGGTCCCGACAGCGCCGCACGGCAGTCTCCAGCCGCCGCTGTCTCCTCGACCCTCGCCTGTCTCAGCAGTTCTGACCGCGACTGCGCTACTGACAGCTTCACCTGGAACCGACATGGCGGCAGTACCTGCAGCCGGCCTCCAGGTCCCGACAGCGCCGCACGGCAGTCTCCAGCCGCTGCTGTCTCCTCGACCCTCGCCTGTCTCAGCAGTTCTGACCGCGACTGCGCTACTGACAGCTTCACCTGGAACCGACATGGCGGCAGTACCTGCAGCCGGCCTCCAGGTCCCGACAGCGCCGCACGGCAGTCTCCAGCCGCTGCTGTCTCCTCGACCCTCGCCTGTCTCAGCAGTTCTGACCGCGACTGCGCTACTGACAGCTTCACCTGGAACCGACATGGCGGCAGTACCTGCAGCCG
Source organism: Thaumatotibia leucotreta (assembly GCA_025490895.1). Classification (NCBI taxonomy): domain Eukaryota; kingdom Metazoa; phylum Arthropoda; class Insecta; order Lepidoptera; family Tortricidae; genus Thaumatotibia; species Thaumatotibia leucotreta. The sequence continues at coordinate 127,960 of JALPQI010001087.1, read as the reverse complement.
GCCTCCAGGTCCCGACAGCGCCGCACGGCAGTCTCCAGCCGCCGCTGTCTCCTCGACCCTCGCCTGTCTCAGAAGTTCTGACCGCGACTGCGCTACTGACAGCTTCACCTGGAACAGACATGGCGGCAGTACCTGCAGCCGGCCTCCAGGTCCCGACAGCGCCGCACGGCAGACTTCAGCCGCTGCTCGAGCTCCGAGATCCTGGCTTGGCTCTCCAACAGCATATTTGACCGCGACTGCGCTGCTTCTGACAGCTTCTTCAATCCCTGATGATAATGGTGATTTTAGTTTAATTAGGCCTATTTTGTTAAAAAATCGGCAAAATAAATATTTATATTGTGATCACAGAATACATAGTTTGAGTCATAGAACAATAACCCATAACCAGAGATCGGATGGATTTGCGACATTCTTAGTAACTTACATCATTTTGATGACATTTAGTATGAGATGTCACACAAAAATCCGATCTCTGCCCTGTTGTCTGCTGTTGTTTAGATGTCCGTTTGTACGGAACATATAGTAGAAAGCTTCATCCAGGCATCCTCAACTCTCATCTTATGACGAAACTGCCTTATTGGACGATGATTTTAGTTGGACTTAAAAACGAAGCATTTTCCTTGGCGTTGGCATTTTACAATAGTGCTAAAATATCGGAAACTACGTGTAACGTCGTTCTTCTAATACTGCTGAAAATTTTCGGGAAGTAATATTGGGCCTGGTAATAGGTATTTCTCGACTTGGGTAACACTGACAGTACCTATATTTTCAAGCTTTATGGATTTTATTAAAATAGCTGCCATACAATGTGAAAGTATTCCGCAGCATCAGCTCAGCTTAACATCTCACAGGTTTTTTAGATGTAAGTAGAACTTACCTCTTTCACGAGCTGGTCGGATTGCTTGAGTTCCTGACACAACTCCTTGATGGTGCCGTCCTTGGCGGCGCTCGCCTGCTGCGCCTCCACCAGCTCTGCCGTCTTATCGTCCAGCATCACTGCGATATACAACATTAATTACCAGATATCTTAAGTCCTACGTTATCCGTCCAATTTGGAAGTCAGTATCTGTCCCAAGGGAAGTAATAAGCCTTGGAAAGTACAGTACCTAAGAAACTATCCAAAATACTAATACAAAATTAAATACAGGTTGTAAATGACAATCTCAGATCAGTTTCACACTAGCCAAAACTCTCTCTTAGTCTCGTCTCGTGACATGTAAAAAAACGATTACTTATTTTCTCTTGATTGAGTTTAGAAGTACCTGTTCTAGAATTTTCAAGTGACTACAGAGCCGTTTACCGTCTGGGTAAACAAATCTACCTCCTGCCCCTGGGTCTTTTCCCAGGAACGTGGCGATGGCGTGGACTACAAAATGAAAAGGCTACAATAGCACCATCTAGTACCTTGCGCCTGCTGCAGCTGCCTGGTGAGGGTGTCACAAGCCTCTCCCCGCTGCCTGCACGACTCTTCCGCCTCCGACAACTTCTTCAGCGCTTCTTGACACTACGAATCAAATACAAATAAACCTTCTTAAAGCCTTTAGTTATACTCGTATTTAACAAATAAAATCATTGAAACTTAAAAACTTCGTACGCATTGTTATGGAACTTGTTTTTCTCGAAATGACACTTATTAAATATACGAGCCCCGATGCATATGTTCTCGTCCAGTTAGACAGTTTTTCGAGATTATCCCGTTCATCCGGGGGAAAAGGTTTAGAGACAAAACCTTCACTATTCAATAGTAGTACTAAAGTAGTTTCTTTGAGTATAAAATATTTAAACTTAATAAATCAGAATTAAATAAAAACTATTTTACGAGAGTTATTTTTTTTAATTTTTTCCACAATTTTTAATTTTGTAAATAATCAATGAATGTAAAGAACGCCATTAATATTAAAGACGACGTGGTACACCTGATGCATGGCGAATTTTGCTTATAAGCGCGGAATTACGGTGGTGAACGAAAATATAATTTAGACACTGGTTTGTTAAAATCGATTTATTAAACAACAAAAGCGTACTTCAGATTGTTGTGTCTCTTGAAATGTAGTACATTAACCATGACTAACGTTCATACAATTTATCATTAGCATAATGTGATCATTTTTAAAATATTCAAAAATTTGTAAAAATTGTTTCGAACTAGACGAACTCCACTGCATCGGGGCTCGTAGGTACGAATAAATAATTATTTACAATAAAAAGAAAGCCTAAGTTTCATCAACCATTCCACGTTCACGAATTAATTAAGTTTCCTAATGTCCTTTATGAAGCCTTATTTTTTTTAAAGTACCCAGTCAAATTATGTGTCTCACCTCGTGTTCCTTTTCTTTGATTTGTTTTTCATATTGCTGATCTAAAATGTGTCGCAGGGAAACGTCCATCTCCATATTCCTTTGCCTTAATTGCTCGAGTTCGGCCTGAAACAAATATGCCAAAATCGTGCCTAATCATGATAAACGTATGTTATGTTATTGACTGATGTTGCTATCACAAAGTTACTAACCTCCAGTTCTTTGTTTCTTTCTTTTAGCCTCGAGTTTTCTTCTTCTAGGCCGCAGGTGCAATCAGACTGTTTACAAAAAACGGAGTTAGATAAGTGCAAAACAAAATGAATCTACTAGAACTAGTCAACAGACATTAAACCTTCGTATGCCTTGACGTGAATTTGCGTACGGGAAAATTATTAGAAAAATATATTTAAAAATTATTTAAATTTTTTTTTTTATTCTTCCCTATCCTAAAGATGACCCGTACACATAATCATCTTGTTGATATTAACTTCACCATAAAACACTCAGAATACTTGGTGCCTGAAATGCCCGGTCCGTACATGCTTTGAATGGTATGGAGTACTTTTTCTGCGGGAGCATCGATACCCGTTTTATATCGTTCTTCATTTTCTACGTTACTATTAGGTAATATTTCGCAGCAGACGTAATTCCTGGATTAAAACTCCACCGCATTTTTGATTTAAACAAAATTATAAAGGCACAACGTATTTTATCATCTCGACCTACCGAGAACTTTGAAATCCGCAAATTGCGAGGATTTGTCTACGTTACTCCAACAAAGGCATCATTAGGTGCATTTCACGAAAAAGTCTACTGTGTCGGGAACGTGACGGCTTCCTTAAAAAAATATATAAAGTGCGAGAATTCTATATAAAAACAAACACCAAGTTATAAAATTAAGATACACCAAAAATTGTATTCGTAACTTTCTTAAATGCATGCGAAGAACGGCGTCACGTACCCGGTATTCCGGGGAATGCAGCATTAGCGTGACAAAGACACATGCACGAAATTACGAACTTCAAAGTTCGCAGTGCAAGGCCTGCAACTTTGAAGACAACACAACTACATGCACACACACACACACACACACACGTACAGTGAGCATGTGCTGCAGCTGCTGCAGCTGCTCCAGGATGTCCGCCAGGTCCTCCCCCACGTCCGGGCTCTCCGCCCCCCGCTCCCACATGCCCTACAATCAAACCACCGACAACAATATAATACTTTATTACGATAACCACTTGTGCTTTATAAACAGTGATCGGATTAGGTAGTGCCATTTCGGGTGAATGACCTTAAACATTATACTTAACATGGATAAGCCTCGGGATCCTGGGACTTATATTTTTTTACAGAACATTTTCTTGTTATGTCATAAATTGAAGAAACATGAAAAAATGAAACAATTTTGTATTTTGTGGTGAATATCTTTTATTAATACATCTTTTATTTGATGTTTTTATAGCTGCTACTAACAGTTGTAGAAATAAAACAATTATTAAAGAAAACTCTATGACTGCTCTACTTTAGACCACCAGAACCTCAGTCCAGTTAGTAGTTAAGGGTCGGATAGATGTGGGAAATTTTTGAGATTCTGTCAAATTTCCCCATTTCGCAAACATGCGCACTTCACGCACACTACCTCATTTTACCGAGCGGGGTCATTGACCCTTGGTGATTTTTTTAATGAAAGCGGCCGAGTTTGTAATTTATTACTACCTCTTTTGAATAATTACACTTGTCAAAGTACTAGATGGTAAAAAAGATAGAGAGGGATAGATTTTATAAGACTATCCTTGTCTTTTCGAGTCGTCTCAATGCAATGCAAAAGACAGATTTAATATATCGGGCTTGTAACCAATGCGTGTAATAGTACATTTTGCATCAAGGGAGGTAAGTACGGAATTACTAACAAGAGTGTTAGAAGCCCGACGCCATTAGGCGGAGGGCTTTTATGACTCGAGTTAGTATTCCGCTTACCGACCGTGATGCATACAATATTTTTCATCACACTTGCCAACCAAAAAATAAGTTTTAAGACATAATATCTATTTTTAGCATCAAATAAACATTTTTCATTACATTTCATTTCATATAGTAGATTTTTCAACGAGGGACTAAAACAGGCCATTATGACACGAGATATTTATCCACCCGAGCGTAGCGAGGGTGGATGTAGTTCGAGTGTCATTATGGCTGTTTAGTCCCGAATTAAACACTCTACTTTTCACTTAGAATGCGAGGAAAAAAACTACGGTATACATAATCTCAGTATTTAATAACAGAAAGAACAAATAAGAAACAAAAAAAATGTATGTTCTGCGATGTCAAAACTTCCGATTTCTTCGGAACATGGCCACTTGACGATAAGTTCGCAAACTTTTTCAAGTTATATGGTTTAAGTAGTTGCAGTGTGGTTTTAAGCATGGAATATATGCTACAAGGTGATGACGGTTGATATTTCTTAGATTTTTCATCAAAATATGTCAGAAATACGCCTTCCATAAATGACGTTGGTACCTAATTTGCTTTCCAGTTTTCCAATCCATTAAAGTTTGATACGCTTTTGAATATATTACACTAGATTTCGGCGGCAAAAGATTTTGCACCACCTCTTTTGCATTCTTCTTCATTCTGGAGTAAGGCGTTAATACTTCTTCATCGCATGACGTGACATCGTAAATTATATAACTACGATTTGAACAATATTACTTATGGACAAAAACACAAAAAATAAGCAATCTAATTCGTTCCGCGTTTTAGTTTTTATCTGTATTCCTTTTTCGAAATATGACGCTTTAAATACTTGCATATTTAGCCAACGAATTGGAGCTAACTACATAACTATTTTGAAGCTAATTGGTTATTAAAACATAAGTAATAAATCGGATTCAATCTTAATCATATATTAAACAAGTATTAAATATACAGTTATATCAAGAAAATAAATCGATTCTCCTTAATATTTTTGCATGATTGACATTTTGAGGTTATTTTCAATGTCAATAATCGTTCGTTTAAACATCATAAACACCAGAAATGGCTGTTTACGGGTTTCCAAAGTCAATTAAAAAAAAGTTTAGAGGTTGTATACACGGCATGCACAAAAGTGGTCCATACACAAACACTGAAAATGACGACTATCCTTTATTCTTGAACACCGTGAGTGTGGCTGTTTACGGGTTTCCAACGTCAATTAAAAAAAAATTACTTTAGTCCCTAGAGATTAATAAAGAGTTTTAGTCCCGATATGCAGGGACTAAAATAACATTTTAAGAGCATGAGAAGTGAAAATATTATTAAATGACGTACTGACATTTCTATTACTCCCTAGGGAATTTCACTTTTCTATGACTCCCGCTACGCGCGCAAGAAATGGCGCGCTTAGACAGCAAGTGATAGATAATAGTTCTCGCACTAGTGCGGCAAAAATCTGTACTGAAAATTGATTTTCAATACAGATCAATCAATTTGTTACAGTCACCATCAGATATATCTGAGGGACCACGGCACTCAAAAATATCTGAGCATGCCAATAGAGGCCTGCTCAGATATTTATGAGTACCCTGGCCGCTCTGCTATATCAGATGGCGACTGTACAGCATCGTATTCTGATTAGGAAATAGTAAGAGAAAAAAATCCGCGCAAGAACAAAATTGACTTGGTTCGAGAGTATGCCTGTTTGACCAACTGGTAAGGAAAGCCCACGTCTTGTTGTCCACTATAATTTAAAAAAAAAACTATTTTTTCTGATCGGAACACGATATTGTTAACCCATTCAATGCCGAAGACGCGAATTCGCGTCCTATGTATGCGTAAACGTGATGCCGAGGACGCAAATTCGCGTCCTCGAGTTATTTCTTTTTTTTTGCTAGAAATCAACTGTACTTAAAAGCTGATACCAAAATGTTATTTTATTTATGGAGGATAATATTATACCGTCGCTGGTTTCTGGATTCAATGCATTTGTAATTTTCATAATTCTTATCTCGGATGCCGAAGACGCGAATTCGCGTCCTGTGTATGCGTAAACAAGATGCCGAGGACGCGAATTAGCGTCCTTCAAGTGTGAAATAACCTAATGCCGCAGACGCGAATTCGCGTCCTTGAAGTGTGATAATATAACCTAATGCCGCGGACGCGAATTCGCGTCCATTGAAATGTTAACGTGATGCCGTGGCCGCGAATTCGCGTCGTCGCGTAGAAGGCGGCGGCGCTGCGTTATAATTAAAAATATGGGGCGTCAGCAATGAATGGATACCAAAATGTTATTTTATTTATGGAGGATAATATTATACCGTCGCTGGTTTCTGGATTCAATGCATTTGTAATTTTCATAATTCTTATCTCGGATGCCGAAGACGCGAATTCGCGTCCTGTGTATGCGTAAACAAGATGCCGAGGACGCGAATTAGCGTCCTTCAAGTGTGAAATAACCTAATGCCGCAGACGCGAATTCGCGTCCTTGAAGTGTGATAATATAACCTAATGCCGCGGACGCGAATTCGCGTCCATTGAAATGTTAACGTGATGCCGTGGACGCGAATTCGCGTCGTCGCGTAGAAGGCGGCGGCGCTGCGTGATAATTAAAAATATGGGGCGTCAGCAATGAATGGGTTAATAGGCCCTAAGTATTCACTACCACCAGCTTTTCGTAGACATTCAACTTTCCCACTGCTGTGTGCGTCAAACGCACAAGAGTCCACCAACGATTGCACATGCACAGTGCCAACGACGCACATTTGCGAGTCCATACTAATTTGACATTTACAGCATTCGCTTCGGTGTAATGTTTGGTAAAGTAGTTTCCGTGAAAAGCCAAATGAATGGAATTATGAATTACATCTGTATAATTATTATGTGACTTACCAGCAGTTATCAGGTTTTAGGGAGCTTATTTTACTAAATTAAATTGCATTCATTATAAAAATAAAAATGCACATAGGTAAAACATTAAGACTTTTATTATTTATTATACACAATTACAACTGTAAATTGAAGAATTACAGTTAAAAGAAAAAAATAGATCCTAAAAAAATGATTACATTCACTAATTTAAATATTTGATGTCATAATATAGGTACTAAATAAACAATATCGAAGTTTACCAACGCCAGAGGTGGGATTTTGAGCCTCGTCCTTAGTTTTGCGGCTATTGCCTATACCACTCGGCCACTCCAGTGGTTTAAGCATCGACCACGAAAGCTGAGGACGTTGGGTTCAAATTACACCTCTGGCGTTGGTAAGCTTCGATATTTTTTCTGTGGTATATGGGATATTTAACTTTATATAGGTACATCGTAGTGTTACTACCTACTTAAAAAAATTACTTAAAAAATAACATTTCGTTGAGATATTGCAGTCTGTTTTTTTTTGGCGTCATCGGCCATACAATATGCTGCTACTCTTTCTCACCACTCACAAACTGTGTTTTGAGTTGCCAAATATAATTTAGGAGTAAGGCCAGCCATTTTAAATTTAGAAGTAAGCACTTCCTAATGAGAAAATCCTGATCCCATAGACATCATAGAGCTTGTGCATAAATCATGCGAGGTCCTATAGGGGGGGAGGGGTCCAAGAAAACATCACGAAAGATCACGTTAGGGGAGGGGGGGTACAAGGAGACCTCTCGTGTATTTTTCGACGATGAACAAACTAAGAAATATTGTGGATTTCGGATTCCAAGAAACTCACCAAACATCACCATGGGTGGGTCAAAAGTAGCCGAAAAAACCTCACATGATTTATGCATGAGCCCATAGCTGAAACAGCTTTATGGTTTACATCCATACTATCATCGCAGCGTTCATCAGAACTGACATTAAATTTCTCTTGCACATTTCACACCGAAAATTAAATTTCGAGTGCAGTCCCTTTCATTTTTCAGATTTAATTTTCACATAAGAAAAAATACATCCAAATGATGGGCCATGATCATTGATCTTAGCTAATTGATCCAGAAAATGTTGTACATTAATTATCCGTCGCCCTGTAATTGGACTATTTACATGACTAGTACCTTTCTCTATAATAAATTCATACTCTTCCTCTGGCAACTCCTGGTTCCTATAATAAAAAAGTTAGATAAGTTATATTATTAGTCAGCCTTCTCCGTAGCCTACTTAGTAGTGAATGTGCTTACGATGCTGGAGGATCCGGGTTTAAATCCCAGCGAAGGCATTAAATATTTGAGTATTTATTATCAGTATTATCACAACTCGAACTTATTCGAAAAAGGGTTGATTATCTCTAATCCAAGCCGAATCCAGGAAATTTCATATAACATTAAAGACTCTAAATATGGCTAGGAATACAACATTAAAATATGTCGCAACTCGCAATGCTCGCGAGCAGCCTGGTACTCGTATGTACTGATCTATTATACAGGGCGTCCCACGGCGATGCCATATGGAGGGAAAGTACCTTAAATATCATAGATAGCATATTTTACTGAAAGAAGATTCCTTTTATGTTTAAAACTGAATAAAACAGCATTCATTTTTTTTTTTTGAAAAACAATTGTATGGAAAAAAAATATCGCGACGTCGGAGAAAAAATACCTTAATTATTGTAAAGGAACATCTTACTGAAAGAAGACAATATTTCGATTTACAAAAACAAGTTGAATTGCATTTTGAATTATTTCATGGTTAAACCGGGATTCGAACCCGCTAATGTATGATATCACATAGCTAAAATTCATTGGCCGTGTGGTGACAGCAGTAAGAATACATTTGTCACCACCCCAACTCCTCCTGCGGGTGTCGTAAGAGTCGACTAAGGGATTGAAGTGTCACTGACCATTATTTGATAAAAGATTGATGATGGGCAGCAGCGTCATCATAGTGGAAACATTACTGCGATCGCCAATCCGCTTGCCCAGCGTGGCGACTATAGGCATTTGCCTCCTAATCCGTCCACACGCGTAATTAAAAGGAGAGGCCTAAGTCCAGCAGTAGACTATCATAGGCTGATGATGATGATATGATGATAAAATTCATAAATCCTGAACTATTATAGATAGTCTTCTAGAAAGGTTCAAAATGGCGTTTAAATCCAAAAATCTAAAAAAATCACATACCGACTTTAGTAGCTGTGCCTACGTTATGTACATACGTATGCTTACAAATATTGCAATGATTAATTGAACCAGATTTTGGTGGGCCGATTGTGGTGAGAGGAGAAGTATGCTTACTTAACTTCGATAACAATACAATAGATGAACCTGACCTGATGAAGAATTGAAAGGTATCTATAGGCCCAATTGAGCTGAACTTTAGTAAGTATGCCTTTGGTGACAAAACTACTGTAAGGTGTAATAGTGCGGCTTTGATGAGTTGGAGGATGATCATAATATACTGTATGAGTATTATTACATCTTATTGTAGTTTTGTTCGGTTCATTCTTAGAAATCGATGACTAGCAGAAAGCTGTGTCCTTACACATTGTCTGAGGCGGTTTCATTTGCCAGAGGAATTCCGTTGCTTCATTTAATGGGGTAGACTCATTGACTGCGTTTCATTAGTAGGATCGCTTACTCTAAAACAATAAGTCGTCCATTAATTCTATAATTCATTTAAAAAATTCAATAGGACGATTTAAAGTGTCCATAGCCAAAATGACAAAAACGGAAACCTTATAGATTCGTTATGGCCGTCTGTCATAGACGATTTACTCTCAAACTGTAAGTACTACTAGAATAGGAGATCTGGCTTCAGGGGTAATTCCGCCAAAAACGAAGTACATTTTTTTTAGTTCATCTTCCGCGTCTTTTTAACATACTATAAGAGTAGAGAAAAATCCAAGTAGATTTTTTGTTGATCTTGAACAGAAACAGAATCGATTGGCATAAAAAAAAGTTTTTCAAAAATGACAATTTTTTGGCACTTATCTATTGTTTACACATATACAGGGTGGAAATTATTTTTGGGTCAGTAAGGACAGCTACCAGATCCAGAGTAGCTACGCGAAAATGGTCTTAGAAAACCTCCCTTCGATTTTAAATTAATGAAAATTGGCAATTACAGATTTTGTAAAAAACATACAGGGTGCGAGAAAATTGTCATATTTGACAAACTTTTTTTTTATACCAATCGATCCAGTTAATGCTCCAAGACCTGAACAACGCAAGCCTTCAAGTTGGACTTCATATGAATCGCACAAAGACTCAGGTGATGACTAACAGCACGAAACGTAGGGTCGGGATAGACGGGCAGACGATACATTATGTCGATGTGTATATCTACTTGGGCCAGCTAGTCTCTTTCAGCAAGGAAGTTTAACGCCGTGTTAAAAATGCCTGGAAGAGCTACTGGTCCATGAAAGAGCTAATAAAGGGTGACCTTCCAATGTCACTGAAGCGCAAACTAGTCGACATGTGTATCCTGCCCGTCCTAACCTACGGTGCCCAAACATGGTCACTCACCGAAAGTCATACGTCCAAATTGAAGGTCTGGCAGCGAGCAATGGAGCGCAGCATTTTAGGTGTAACGACGATGGATCTGGAACACTACGCTGCGCTCCAAAACACGCATAGCTGACGTGGTGAAAAGACTGCCAGGACTACCGTCTACCGCATGCATCCAGAAAGGTGGGTTATTACAGCCACCAAGTGGATGCCGCAAACTAGGCGGGGACGAGGCAGGCCCAGGCGGAGATGGCGGGACGACTTGGACGCCTTCGCCAACAATTGGCCAGACTTGGCACCGAACCGGGAGCTGTGGAGATCTGAGGGAGAGGCATTTGCCCAGCAGTGGGACACGTCTACAGGCTAGAAAAAAAAATCGATCCTGTTTATTTTCAGGATCAAAAGCTTGTATAGACCCAAAAAAAAGTTTTCGGCTAGAATAGCCGCAAATCGAGATGTAAAATTCCCAATATTCCCATACGGATTGTATGAATATTATAAAATATTTTTTTCACGCTTAATTTTTTTATGTCATCGATTTCATTTGTATCCAGTACCAATAGTTTCTTAGGGGTCAACTTATAGCAATGTATAAAAAAGCCAAAATTTCAAGAAAACTGTTTTTATACATTTACTATGGAAAAAAAGTGAAAGTTTAATTGCATCATCTGTCACGATAATTAGTCCTCCTATGCTAAATGACAATAGGGCATTTCTCAGAGCGTAATCGGACATCTGATTCATCTGGTCACTTTTTTTTCGAAGGGGCTGCATGATTTGAGGTTGATTTTGGTTGTCTTACAGAAAAATGGGTACTGTATCTGACGACCGAAAATGGTACCAAAAGATGCAGCCACTTCCAAAAAAACGTGACCAGATGAATGAGATGTCCGTTTACGCTCTGAGAAACACCCAATAATACCTACTGTGTGGAAACATTAGCTATATTCATTATCTCGATTTGCGGCTTTTCTAGCCATTAAATTTTTTTTGCTCCCATACAAGCTTTTGATCCTGAACAGAAACAGGATCGATTGGCATTAAAAAAAGTTTATCAAAAATGACAATTTTCTCGCAACCTGTATGTTTTTTCCAAAATCAGTAAACGCCAATTTTCATTAATTTAAAATCGAGGAAGGTCTTATAAGACCATATTCGCGGAGCTACTCTGGATCTGGTAGCTGCCCTCACTGACCCAAAAATAATTTCCACCCTGTCTATATATTATATATAAAAAAATAATACTTATACTTGCAAATGGCAATATTAGGGATTTATATACCTATCATTTGCGGGTTGTAACGCACATACCTTATTTTCTTTCTTGGTATAGACGACGTCAGTGTTCGTTTATTTCTTTTGTTCCCCACTTGAACAAAGCTGAAAACTTAGGAAAAAAAGTGTTAAAAAAATCATAATAAATCAAAAGACTTCACTCAAGAAAGACCAACCAACCGAACGAAATAATAGTAAAGGGTCATTCCAAGTGAAGTCAACAAATCGAGTGTGCTGCATGGTTTCTGATTTGAATGAAAAAAATTGAGGATATACTTCATGGTGGCAAAAGTGCTGAACCACCATCAGTTTTCTTTTATATCTTTTAGTTTACAAGTTTTGCCCTTTCAAAATTCAGAGTGGGGTCATTGACTTCGTGCTTGTGGAAAAACAGGCATAACTTTTTTTATATAAAAGGTAACGAAATAATTACTTGCCGTGTTCATCTTGTAAAATAAATATAAATGTGTTAGAGGAACTACTTGTAATAGAAAAATGCTCATGATTGACTCTACAAAAATCAGTGTGGAAGATAAGATATTTTTTTTATTTTAATCATAAATTATAGATGATATCTTCTTTAATTAGATTTCGAAAAAAAAGTTTTGTTATTTTGCCTATTTTCCGAAATACGTTTTTTTAAACTGCTTATGATCTTAAACTTTTAAATGCCTATGAATTCAATGAGAAAATTTTGAATTAAATCCAGGCGATTGAAATTGACTGTATATGTATACACCATGCCTGTTAATGAACCGAAAAAAATTAACCACGTATTTCTAACTGCGTTTACAAAATATATTGACAAAGTAATAATTATTTCGTTACCTCTCGTAGAAAAAAAATTAGGTCGGATTTTGTACAAGCAGGAATTTGACCCCACTCTTAACTTTGAATTGGCAAAACTTGGAAATAAAAAGATAAAAAAGAAAACTGGTGGTGGTTCAGCACTTCTGCTACCTCAATTTTTTTCTTTCAAATCAGAAACCTCCTGTTCCTCGCTATAGTGAGGGGAAAAGTTTTGTGTTACACACGAGTGCAAATGTATTTTACTTCTCGTAAGCTCTCGTTCTTCTCGTTCTCGTTGCTACGCTCAGGTTTCTATTTTAAAACTATGGAACCCTTTCGCTTGCTCGTGTTTCAATTTCATGCTCGCGGGTAAAATACAACTTTGCACCCTTGTACAACAAATAACTATTTCTTTATAGAAGATTGATGATGAGCAGCAGCAGCACAGCATCGTCACAGTCACAGTGGACAAATTACTGCGATCGCCAACCCTTTTGCCAGCGTGGTAATTATAGGCATTTACCTCCTAATGTCCAATACGCATAGTTAATAGGATCACCTTGTATATTATTCTATCAATTTATCGGCCTGATTAATATGTACACTACACAAAGTTGCAAATTTCTAATTCTAACGGTCACTCAGTTATGCTGCGGACAGACAGACAGATAGACAGACAGACAGACGGACGTAGCGAAAGTATAAGGGTTCCTAGTTTACTACGGAACCCTAAAATCTCGTGTCGATTTAAAACATTCCTTTCAGTCGTGTTTTCTTTTATCGCCAACCTTTACTTTTTAACCGTCTTCAAGGAGGAGGTTCTCAATTCGACTGATTTTTTTTTTGTTGTATGTATGTTACCCGATATCTCCGAGAATAGTGAACCGATTTTAAAATTTATTTTTGTGATCGAACGTGTATTACCCCGAGACAGTGAACGCATATAAACCATGGAAACATTCTGTCCGTGCAATTATGACCCAACGCAAACTACTCTTGAGTGGGAGTTCCTAAAAAACGACTCCTGGAGCCGTTTTAGTTCGGCCGGGTTGACAGTGATTGACGGACGTCTGAATGCGTGTCTATTAATTACGGTAAAAACGAGTTAAAATGCCTTCATGTGCTGTAGGCTGGTGTAAAAACAGTTACAGTAATTCTAAGGACACCGGAATTACTTTTCACGTGTAAGTAAACAGATAACTTCGGTAATATTTAAAATAAATATAATAATATTGATGACATTTTTCTATACTACCGTTTTAAACTAAAACGTCGTAACTGCATTTAATTTTACAATAACATACGACGTTTCAAAATAGTAGGATAGTATAGGAATGTTGTTATTCCAAACGAAGCAAGTTTTTTTATTTAACTAATATTTGATTTCAATATATTACATATTAATAAATTCCTTTTTCTCTTTCATGGGATTGAACTACCTATGCAAAAGTACCTAGTTCTCAAATTTATAATTAAATTTGATATTTCCATTTTACATCGCATTTTTATTCTTTCCATTCAGATTACCGCAAAATGCTGTTAGAAGAGACAAATGGGTAAAAGCTGTACGATTAGAGAGACGAGAAAGTGATTGGATGCCTAGCAAAAGATCAATATTTGACAGAGAACACTATAAATGAGTAATGCATATTAAAATTGGTGTTTTATTACTATTATTAGTACATTTATATGTGTGTGCGATAAGCGCAGTAACAGCACTAACCAGCAAGCGGGCACAGTAACAGTAGTAGATAGGTAAGAAATATGATTTTACGTTAGACATTAACACCGACTGATAAGGTTACCTAACTGCTGTTTCTCATCAAGTGGACATCTAAAATGAACATTATATTAGACAAAAAACTAATCTTAAATAAAAATTGACGAATATGTAAATAGATATTACAATTACAAATAACGATACCCTATCAAATGTAGAAATTTTCGAACATAATTATCTAATTATTATGCACTAATTGGGGAGAAAAAAATATTATTACACTGGCAATATTTTCGTGTAATGGCGCCTAAATTTCTTTATGATTATTTCATTTACTATTACGTAAAAATAACACATTAATCTTAATAGTTACGAGTGGAATGTGATACTAGCATGTGTGTTTGGGTCTGTTGATTTGTGGGAAAACTTCAACACTGCGCACCCGATATTTTTTTCGTCATTATACAATTAAAAGCGGGAGCAACAATGACTGATCCGTGAGCACTGACAGTGGAGCTTTCGAATCCTGAACAATGTTCAGGATTGGAGTGGCTTCACTGTAGGGGCCGCGACACTCGATCTAGGCCTAATAAATCTATGGTTGTCACCATTTGCAAAAATAATATTACCGTCATTCCGTTATTTCAAAGTGAGGTAGAATTTTTACTGTCATTTTCACTCATAAAGGCGTTTTTGAGGTTCCCTCCCAAATCCCAACGGGTAAAAACAGAATCCATTTATACACTGTCTGTCCGTCCGTTCGTATTTCACCAGGCCCCAATTTCACCAAGGTTAGAAGTGCTACAATTGTAAATTTACTAATTCTCCAATTGGGGGCGTCTATAGGCTACAGGTACAGCTTACCATCCGTTTTATTTCATTACTACAGTTTAAGACCGGGTATATTTTATACTGCAAAAATTATATTATTTATTTTTATAGTGAATTACTCGACTGGCTCCTTAATGTACGGCATAAACCTATCCATGTCACAATATTTTTAAATACCCGCAAACGTCTAGGTTGCCAGTTATGGGTAGCAATAATTGCATGAAGGTTATTAGCGAATTCTTGTTGCTGATTGGTATTTAGTGACGTTATATGCATTTCGCCTACACTTAACTATTGATATTTGTGCAAAAGAGATGACTATCATTTTCTTCTCTCTATTTTTCATTCGAGTCTGTAAACGTATCGCCTTATTTCAATGTGGGTGTATTTGTGTTTGTGTGCTAGTGGTCCCGATAATTTGAATGGCAATGTTCTTAAAGGCGGTTTCCATGTTTATATGCGTTCACCGCCCCGAGATGGTCCCGTTGGCACCAAGTTGCGGTCTGATGATGGGATCTTGGAGAAATCGAGGGATCTCTTCAATTGTTATAGGTACATGTATGGCGCTTTTTAGCCCACCTAACGAAGACCAAAAGTTGCCTATCGGGGTAAATAACTCGTGTATAAGCGAATTTTGGCATAGTTGTAGGGAATGGTGTTTTAAACCACATACTAAAAGTACTGGTGGTTAGGGGTGGAGCTAACGCGGGGAGAGGGGTGCAAAGGTCCTTATTTTTAATTTTTCGTAAATAACTCGGAAACCGTGGCTTATAGCAAAAAACGTTCTAGTACATAAGTAATCTACATAAAATTCTCTACAAAAAAGACATCCGCATGTTTCCTCTGGGACCAATGCGTCATGAGATAAGAAAGCAAGAAGATGGACACTAAAGAAATAAACACATTTGTTTAAGTAGGTATGGCACATACAGAATGCTTGCGAGCATTCCAAAATATTTTAATGCTCAATTCCTGACCCTATTTAGAGTCTTTAATGTGATATAAAATTTCGTGGATTCGGCTTGGTTTCAGAGATAATCAACCTTTTTTTTGAAATAGGTTTTTTGACGTAACTCGTCATAAAACTTCTTTTTGATTACAATGCTACCACAATGTGTTTTAATATTACCACATCTTTTGCCTGACAATCAAAAAATGGGATAAACTTGACAAAATAACCTGTCCCTAAAAAAAATTATAAAATAAATAATTTTAACAAATTGTTGCTATGATAAAAAGTACTAGAAATGTCAAAAGTATTCAAAAAGTCTAAAATAAAAGAGAAAAATTAAATTTTTTTGGTGGTATTTGACATTAGGTCTCATAATATTTTTTGTTTATTTTAATATCTAGAGTGCATACCTACTTAAAATCTTTTAGAATGCACGCGCCCGGGCGTGCCCACTGTGCCCAGTATGCTTATTTGTAAAAATAAAATTCCTAATTATCTTCTAAACCTAAAATATTCTCATAATCATCGTCAAAAGATTTTAACTATGCATTGTAGACATCTAAACAAACAAAAATTATTATGAGACCTAATGTCAAATACCACCAAAAAAAATTTTTTTTTTTCTCTTTTTTTAGAGTTTTTGCATACTTTTTAACATTTCCAGTACTTTTTATATGACAAAAATTTGTTAAAATTGTTATTTTTTAATATTTTTTTAGGGACAGGTTATTTCGTCGATTTTATCCCATTTTTTGTTTGCCAGGCAAAAGGTGTGGTAATATTAAAACACATTCTGGTAGCATTGTAATCCAAAAGACGTTTTATGACAAGTTACGTCGAAAAAATTATTTCGAAGAAAAGATTGATTATCTCTGAAATCAAGCCGAATCCAGGAAATTTTATATAACAATAAAGACCCTAAATATGGTCAGGAATTGAGCATTAAAATATTTTGGAAGGCTCGCGAGCATTCTGTATGTGCCATACCTACTTAAACAAATGTGTTTATTTCTTTAGTGTTCATCTTCTTGCTTTCTTATCTCATGACACATTGATCCCAGAGGAAACATGTGTACATCTTTTTTGTAGAGAATTTTATGTAGATTACTTACGTACTAGAACGTTTTTTGCTATAAGCCACGGTTTACGAGTTATTTACGAAAAATTAAAAATAAGGACCTTTACACCCCTCTCCCCCCGTTAGCTCCACCCCTAACCACCAGTACTTTTAGTATGTGGTTTAAAACACCATTCCCTACAACTATGCCAAAATTCGCTTATACACGAGTTATTTCCCCCGATAGGCAAAGTTTGGTTTTCGTTAGGTGGGGCTATAGGTACCTAATGTAGGCACAAGGTTAAATAAAAACATCAAAAGTTATGTAAGGTACCTACATCATTTTTGCGTAAAGGTGCGTTCAAACTAAAAGAGCATTCGCTGTTCTAACCTCCCACTCTACGAAATTCGATCGGTACACAAAACGTGATTGGTTGATTTCGTAGAACGGGCGCTAGAATAGCGAATGCTCTTTTGGTTTAAACGCACCATTACTATTAAGAACAGGAATTCCCTCGGTTCACCAAGGAGCAGTTCATGACAGCCTTCGTTATCCTTCTGCCACTGACGACAACGACTGCGACTGGTCTGATGACGTGATATGATTAAATCTTGTTATCCACATTGTAATCCACACTCCTTTTTTTTAACTTTAGAACAACCTGTATATTAGCAGCTCCTGAGGTAATAAAAAACCGGCCAAGAGCATGTCGGCCCATGCTAGGGTTCCGTAGTTTTTCGGATATCTCTGAAAATATTGACTTTAGAAAAAAAACTTTGTTTGAAAATCCCTTATTTTTTATAAAAGACCCCTTCAACGATATTCCACACTATAAGATTACAGCAAATAAAAAAATCATTCACACTTCACCAGCTTTTTTCTAATGTTTATTTTACCACTTTGTCGGCATAATTAAATATGTATATCTGTACCAAATTGCAGATTTCTAGTACTAACGGCCACTGAGCTATGCTGCGGACAGACAGACGGACAGAGCAAAACTATAAGGGTAGTGTACTACGGAACCCTAAAAAGGTACAATAGTATGAAACCTCTTTTAAAGAGTAGCTTACATAAATACTCTACATTTATCCGTTCCCTTAATTTCTTAACGGTTAAGGGACCTACCATTTAACCTGGTCTTTGTCAAAAACATGCTCCATAACTTACACAATCAATCAGAAATATCTGCCAAAAGTGAAACACGTGTCGTTAAGGAGTTCCGTTCTGGTCTTTATCAGCAGTTCCACCTACTCACATTACAACGCATAAATGAAAATGCTTGATGTGTAAATGATAATACAGTATCCTAAGGTTTGATGAAGTCCCCCGTTTCCTAAGGAAACACCCCATCAAAACTCGTATTTGACAATAACTTACACGACCATCTTCATTGCTTAAAATGCATAACCAGTTACATACATACAAAACACCAAAGTGTTCCGAAGTTCCGTTCTAGCCTTCATCGGCAGTTCCACTTCCCTAAGTAAGGAATTATCACTTTTTGAAGGAAAATGAATGATTTGAATGCATGGTTGGGTTGAAAAATCTCAAAACGGTTTTATGTGTGCAACAACATCACCATCAACATCATCGTCATCATCAACAACCTATCTATCTCTCTATATCAATACACTGCTAGACAAAGGCCTCTCCTATTACTTATGCGTATGGATGCATTAGGAGGTAAATGTAAATCGCCACTTCAATCCCTTTTTCGACTCTTGTGACACCCGCGGGAAGAATTGGGGTGGTGACAAATGTATTCTTACTGCCGTCACCACACGGTATTTGTGTAGGTACATAAACTATGTATCAGTAAATACTACTTACTTATATATAAAAAAATGTAAAGATTACTTACCACCACTTTACCACTCTTTCATCATCATCATCATCTCAGCCATAAGACGTCCACTGCTGAACATAGGCCTCCCCTCTGGACCTCCACATGTACCGGTTAGATGCGACCTGCATCCAGCGGTACCACTCTTTACGTCCTGCTTAATATAGACTCTGAAACAACCAGTAATATGTGAAACGTTTATCTACTAAAAGTAACATCTCAGAAAATGAGAGAAATTGTCTCAGTTCAGTGGATAAAAATCTAAATGGTACACTATAAACGACTAGTATTAAAACTCTAAATGTCATACGAATAAATTTAACTGAGGGATCGGGACCGATGTTTACACTCACCACATTATTGTAAGATTTATTTTATTATATTTAAAGTATAATCAACAAGAAGAAAAAATATAGTAATACGTTATATTTCAAACCGCAATGACATCTGTTGTTTTTTTTTTCGTTGCCTAGCAACCGAGTCGTAATTGTACCTATAGGGCGGCTGGATTTAAAAAATTGCAAATAGGTGAATAGTGGTGCTCGCTTTATATCGTATATAAATATATATAAGCGTTTTTACTAAACTTCTCAAAAATAATATAAACACTACAAGCTCACTTTATTCCACGGATACATATTAATACCATATTGTCCATATTCAACCAATATTTCTCCAGTTGACAAACAAAACTAACAAAAATAACAAATACGTACACGAAATAAAGCTCGTACCTATCTCAGTTCCGATTCAATACTGACGATACGAGGTTGCTAAGAGGAGTGACAGTTTTGGCTAGCAGATATATACAAAAGTGAAAAATTTATACCCAGCAGTGATAAATTTATGCATATTGTCTAATATTCCAATTGTTATTATACACAAGAATAAAGAAAATACAAATAAATAACTAGGAATGTATTGCAATCTACGAATTTAAACTAGTAGGTATACCTTTTGTGTCCGTATTGACAGAGTCCTGTGCCACTCAGCGAATCCTTCAGTATTTAAGTATCAGTAAAGCGTACGTGCCATTTCTAGAAAGAGAATATAAGTATAATATATAAATCATTCTAGTTTCAAACCAAAAACCAATAAGTTACGTTTCCGAACTTATTTATATGCAGTTCAGCTTATTTTTTGTGCCGTAGCCGCAGTTTCCATGATACACTTTGTAGTTCGCGAGGATCTGGTTTTTATGTTATACTGTAAGTATCATCATCAGCCTATGTTAGTTCACTGCTGGACGTAGGCCTCTCCTATTAACTATGCGTATAGACGCATTAGGAGGTAAATACCCATAATCGCCACGCTGGGCAAGCGGATTGGCGATCGCAGTAATGTGTCCACTAGGATGACGCTGCTGCCCATCATCAATTTTGTAGAATGGTCAGTGACACTTCAATCCCTTAGTCGACTCTTACGACACCCGCAGGAGTTGGGGTGGTGACAAATGTATTCTTACTGCCGTAACCACACGGCGTACGACTGTAAGTATAACTTATTATAATAAATAAAAAATAATATACATAATATTTTCTTCGGTTACCGCGAGGATTACACATGAAATAAAACTATGAAAACAGTCATCCGCAGACCACGAAACCTGTAAAGTGTTCGAAACGTCAGAAAGAGGTTAAAATTAGTTAATATACGCGAATTTATCCTTTTTCATGTTTTTATTTCAAAACTAATTTACTTTCAATATTGAATGTACTGAGAAGATGCGGGTACAATACTTTCTTACCAAGAAATCGCGGCCGCAGAAATCGCGGTGGCGATGAGCACAGATTTTATTCCACAAATCAACCATTAAATTAAAGACTCGAATCACTTTGAATATGTATACCTACCAATATAATTACATAACAAACATATTCTATCTTTCTTGTTATTATTATAACTAAATTGACATCCTATCGTTTTGACTTATAGCCGTCACATGTGTTTTCAAATGACGTATTTTGTTGCCAGAGTACAGAAAATAAACTCCATTACACCAAATCGTATCCGTAAACTTTTTTCATTTTTAATCATTTTTGCGAATGTAACTTATACGTGTTCGGTAGTATTGAGTTTTATTTTGTTGTTATAGTTGAATCAGTTGTTATAGTTTTCTTGTGTTCCGTCATAAAAATAACAAGAAACTCAAATAAACGATGGGGTTCGAAAGAATTTCTTCGTTCTGATTTTCCCTACTTATTTAAAGACACTTTGAGTACTGGCATCCCTTGACGTGTATGTATATGATTTTATGTCATTTTCAATGTCAAAAAGAGCTGTCAACGGGAGCGATTTGGCGTGCGTCCGACCTCGAGGAGGCGCTCGCGCCATCTGAGTCAAAAGAGAATTTTGACTCGTGTCGCCATTTGTATGGAGAATATACGTAATTTTAAATTAAGGATTAAATTTCTCCGTTGTCTTTATGAGGAAAAATATGAATATGCCCTGATGCACTAATTCAGTTATCTGGCTTTTAAATTAACATGAATATTTTATGCCCGTAAAAGAAAAATATGCATTGCGTCGTGTTCGAAAAATATGCAATTTTTTCAATTTTCGGTACATTTAGAGCCGATTTCTAGGAAATCCATGTAAATATAAAATATAATATCAATTGGAGCCTCTGCACCGGTTCTTTCTGAATAAGCTCATGTAAAAAATTTGTTTGTAGAGTTATATTTACTTAACAAATTCTTTGATCGAAAATAGGTCTAAAACGACAAAATCGGGAATCCGACCCTTAACGAAATCAAAGTCCAGTGAGATCGGCCAAAAGAGTCCCAATAAGAGCGTCTCAAAGTCCGGTAAAGAAGTAAAAATGATATTGATTAAACCAATCATTTAACTACGAGTGTGAAATTAACAACTGGAAAATCATAATTAAAGGCACACATTTTTTTTTATTTCTTAGGATATAATACTAACTACATACATTTTTTATGATAGTATCGTAAAACCACATTGGTTTGTCTCGATACCTCATATGATAAAATTTGCTATTGTGCAAAAATACCCTTAAAACCATGTTCGATAAGTAAAATTTTTATCAATATCAAACTGAAAGTAAACAAAATAACTATAAAATTGTAAATTTTCGAACAAAAATTTTACTTTTCGTATTAAATTTCCGGCTTAGAAGTTATGTCCACACTAAGATAACGTACCGAAGTCCCGCGAAATGGCACTACCTAGGGTGATGGCACCAGTCATGGACATTGAACCAGTTATGGACATATTTTTCTGTTACTGAAAATATTAAGCAAACGTTACTTAATTTTGTAACAAGCAACACTTAGCCATAGCCCATAGACCCTTAAGCTGTCATAATGACAATGTCACATGAATCGGCCGTTTCCTTTCAAAATGATGGCCGAGTGAAATGTAGCTGCTCGGCGTATTACTTTTAAAATCCAGTTTTATTACCAAAATCGTTAAGGAGGTAAGTAGATATTTTTACATTTTGTGTTATTAGTGTTGCGGTATATGAATATGTGTTATTATTTTAAAGAATAGAATGGAATGAAGGGGCAAATGAGCTAATTGTAGTATGGCAATGCTAGGTGTTTCTTGTTTTGTTTGACCTTGTTCATTACTGGTTTTGATATGTCATGAAATCCTATAATGGACACGTGTCCAAAGTTATTGTTTTTAACTTTTTTTTATTTTATCTATTTTTATTATTTCTTTTGTGGTGCTAAATAAAACTACGTAAATGGTTTTGAGATTGGTATTTATTTTCTAATAATGGACAACGTGTCCAAGACTGGATATTTGAAGGTGTTCATAATTGGTGTTCTATATTTTATCTTAGATGCCGCCAAAGAAAAATTATACACCCCAGGAAATGGGTCAGGCTAAAATGTGAATAATTATACGAATGAAACTGAGTTGAGATATATTTGTCTGTATTTTAATTTCACAAACATTACACCGTCCAACAGATGTCTATTAATGGTGATAACATGTCAGTAAATGGGTGTCTATAACTGGTACTGTCCATAAATGGTGGTCCATTACTGAGTTTGTGTTGTACATTACTGGTGTTTTTAATAGTCTCCAAAAAAACTATTTTTTTGCATGTTTGTCCTATATGTCTTTGTCAAAAACGAAATCCATAGTTTACATTATTAAAAAAAATGTACCCGTAAACAAAAAAATAACAAATCAGCGACCTTAACATGTCCATGATTGGTGCCTTCACCCTAATCCGATCACTGTTTATAAAGGACATTCGAACTCAACTGCAATGAGAATGGGTCTGGACAGATTCGATATATTTGAATTAAGGCAATGGATTGACAGACACAAACCCATTCTAATCGCCGTCCAATAACATAGTTCCGTTCCACAAAATTATTGACATGCATATTTTTATACTTACCTCGAGAGACCCAAGTTGACATCGTGTTTGTTATCGTAAAATTTAATATTTTTGGAATGCCGTTTTCAATTTGAAGGTCTCACAAGGTTAAGCAGTACATAATAAGGTTATTACAATTAGAATTATAAATAAAATTCATGTTCTTGTAATTAAGAGTGATTGCGTGAGTAGACACACACCATGCAGAGTTAGTAGCTAGTGTGATCGTAACAGCAGTACCGAGTCGTTGTTGGAGTTATTGAGGAAGCTGGAGATCTCCGACTTTAGGCTCTCTACCTCCACCACCACGTCCTGTAAACAGAAGTAGTAATTCAACTGATTGGCCACTGTGTAATAGAATCAAAGCCTGGACGCCTGTAAACAGAATAAATTTAAGAATACTGTGGGTATTGGTTATTCAAATCTTGTTACTTTGAATTCTGATTACATGCCAATACGGGTAGAGTAATTTTTGTTGGGTCGCCAATTAAATAATGGCCAATTATCGGCGATTCACGCAAATTTAATCATTACTGTCGACAGACATCATCGCCATCGATTAAGTCATAACTTTGTTATTATATCAAAACCGAATATTAGTTTATGGTTTCAAATTTTTATCCATGTGTCGTAGTTTTTAGTCTCTTTAAAAACTGAGGGTCGTGATTTTTTCTATTAGTTGAATTTAAATGCAGAACATCTGTTTCCGTCGATGGCGTCAGTGACAGGCAAGATACTTTTTTCGTGACGTATTAATAAATAAATGTAAAGTTTCCTGATGTCCTTTAGAAAGGATACCTGGCATTGCTCGATGGACCTCTTCTGCGTGTTGATAATACTGTGCAGCCTCGAGATCTTGTCCGTCTTGTCTCTCTCCACCAGCCGAATATCCAAGTACGACTTTCTGAGTATTTCTATCATCTCCTCCTGTTTGGCTGCCTAAAATAAATAAAAAATTAGAATTCACAATTTCGTTTATGTTAGCTACCAAATAAATATAATGTATATCCAACGCTATGACTATAAGTAATATTAGGTAGAGTGTCTACTTTAACAGTTATTCAACATGTGGAGAAACCTTCACAAATCCGCGCCGATATTATTATACCACTTATGGCATATCAAGCATGACTATACCTAGTTGCTAGTTTTCTGTACCTACTGCCATTATACTACCTACTGGTTTTTTTATCGTCAAGCTGAATGTGTTATATCAAGAGTACTGCAATGAGGGTTTTTGATACTTTTTCTGCCACTATGAAGGGTACCATCTCGGCAGCACTGTGGCGTAAAGTTCAGCAAACTGTCGGAATAAAGACAAATATGTAATTTTCTGTATATTTTTTATTTAATTATTCTTAAAAACAATTCTTTACGAATATTGTTTTTAAATAAATTAAAAAATCAGTGTCAAATAAATTTCCATGAAAAGAACAAAGTTCTAGTATTTTTTTTAGTACCAGCGACATTGCGCACCTGTTTTAGAGCTCAATCTTCAATTCGGCCACCGTTTTTTAGTCTTAACACATTACCAAGTCAATAAACTTCCAAATACAATTGAATTTCGATATTTTATGTTCAGTGCCTACAATCTGACAGCTGTTTGGGCCTCACGCCCACATAGCGCCTCCTGGAGGCAGAAAAAGTATCGAAAACCCTCATTGTCAGATGCGTGTCCTCAGTAAGCTGAGTGCACTGACCTGGTAGAAGCACTCCCGGTAGAGGTCGCTGACGGCGGCGAGGTCGTGCGCAAGCGCCGCCAGCTGCCGCTGCGGCTGCGGGTCCTACAACACTCACCACTGGTTCCATTCACTTTGCTTTTTATCGTCCTCTTATCACGACGACACATCATTTCAGAACGTTTGTCCAAAAAATATGAATATTTTTAAAATGTACTAAAAATATATTTCACGCGTTTCATGCTCAACGTGTTTCGCTCCGTAGGTATGTGAGCTTTCTGAAGAGCCAATCTTTTTAGCGTGAATGAGTCTCGCAAGAGTTTAGTGTTTAAAATAGTTGTAATATACGTATGTTTGGTTGACCGTACCTTAACTCCTAACTCCTGCCTACATCTGTCCTACCCAAAGGACATAACCTACATTAAATTTTTTAACTCTGTCAATTAGACTTTCCAATTTGATTTGGCAAAATTTGACGTAATGTAGGCACGAGGTTAAGGTTATAGGTATATGAGCTAGTTTGTCTTCTTTCTTATTTTTTTCAATATGATTCGATTTTAATGTTGACTTTGAAAAGCAGGGAGAACTGTTATAAGTTTTAAGTGTGTCAATGAAAAAATAATTTGATTGCTTAATGCTCATGTAATAAGTCTATTTCTTCCTACCCGTTCCATAAAAAAACTATCAAGAAATCTAGTTTACCCGTTTATAATACTAGCCAATTACAGAATAACTTAATTGCTATTGTAAGTTAAAGTGAGATATTCGGTATTAGATTAAGCTATTGAGTACCCTTCCTCTCATAGGACTTTACAGCCGTGAATTTTATTAATGTAAATTCCAGGGTTTTTGTGGATCAATGACCCGACCCAACGTTTGCAGTTATTTCGTTAAATTAATCTAATTCTGGATAACCCATTGCAGTAATGAAGTGAATAAAAGAGAGAGTCACCGTAATGTCTGCGCCGGCGCCGGCGGCCGCGTCGCTCCGGTCACACTGCCGTAGCTGGCTCAGCTGGAATACAACCATCTAAATCAGTCAAGTGGTAACGGAAGTACGTTAAAGTGGGCCAACACCGCAGTTTACAAGAAAAATTAAAAAACCATAACTGCCTTAAAAAGGAAGAAACATACGTGTTAGTTTTTAGTAAAACGCCCCACTTTGTCGCTTACCATAAAGCGAGAGTTTCCTTGTATCTTCATATGAATAAACTGACAAAGCGGCTTTATGGCAAACGACAAAGTGAGGCGTTTTACTAAACACACTCACATATTAGGATTCTAAAGATACCCCAATCATCAAAATTGGAGGAAGCATTACGTAATTCTAGGATACTAAAGACTCACATCTACTCATTAGTACTCATTACTACTACTAATTTTTTGGGCAGTCGTGTAAATAATTACATTCTGCAAAAAGAAAGGGGCTCTAAACAGTTCCCGACGCTCCACGCAGCACCGCATTTATTACCTGTGGCCTGTCTAGTGTCTAGTGAATGCATAGGTATGTAGTTTAGTACCTCTCTCGCCTTGTGGTCCAGGTCGCGCCGCAGGGCGGAGGCCCGGCCGCTGAGCTCTGCGATGCGGTGCTCCGCCACCGCCAGGCTGGAGCCCTGCACGCGGATTGTCTCTTCCTTGTTCTCCAACTGCATGCATACTTTACAAATTAGATCATGTAAGTTCATGCGGGGCAAATGCAACTGTGAGGTAAAAGCAACTAATTGAAATTGCTCTTTTCTTCTACTTTTGTGAGATATAACATAGTTTGATTTATAGGTATATAGGTAGGATTTTTTAACCAAAAGCCCATTAAGTTAAGAAAATTTTCAATTACCTAGTTGCATTTACCTCACGGTTGGTTTTTACCCCGCATGACCTTAGTTCTATTTTAAATAAAACTTAAAGCCACGAAATAACAAAAACAGTTTTTTTCTGTTCTGCGTTTAAAGAGATTCCATGAAAAAAAGTTTATGAGGATTATTCAGATTACAAATCGGATTGCTGAAGTTTTAACTGCATATTAGAGTACGAATTTGGTACATATTTTTTTGGCGTAATAACATTAGGCAATAGTCTGTCAAACTGTCAGTTTGGGTACACCGCCAGTGTACCTACCTTGAAATTGCAATAACTTTATTCGTGGAGAAGTAATTTTTTTTCAAATTAGGTACTAAATAGTACAATTTTAGTATTTTTTTTATATATATATTCGCGAAGGTACACCTGCCGCACTGACTCTCACTTTCAGACTCCATACGATCTCTAAAATGCTACAGATACTCAGCATAGGCGTATAGCACTTAAGCTCATAATAGTCATGACTTAAGTATTGGTTACTTAAACTTTGGTTGCATTTTTTGTGTCACTCGAAACTCAAAAAAACACCGAACGGTTTCTTATTGAGATAAAATAAATGACATCCGGCTGTCGAAAGGGAACTCGGCATTCCAATCCCAACAGCCCGAAATAGAAGATTTTTTAATGATTTGTCAACTATACCATACCTACAGAATATTCGTGCGTGAACTTTCGTGCTAATGTAATGAATATTTCGGCGAATATGAGAAGAGATCAACGTGCGGGGTGGCGAATAACTGTTGTGTGTGTTTATAGGAGTTTCAAATAGGGGTGGCACGGCACAGAGACAATTCAGATAATCAAAGGGGGATATGGGTTAAATGAGGAAAGGAAGTATAGTAGACCCGCGCGTATTTCATACAAGCGCATAGGTACTTGGTAATTGGTAACACTTTGTACCTATCTTCTGGATCTTCCCATACGCCCCTGTGGTTTTTTTATATTTATGAAGGTAGGCGTACCTATTCAAAAATTTCAGGAATGATTGGGCTAATAACGAAATATTTAAGTAGGTACAACAGATGGCTATATTGCGTACCTTAAAATATTTGTAAACAAAAAAATGCTTCAAAAATTGATTTATGGAAAGAAATAAGTAAGTTTTAGTAATATGTGCAGTGTATGTATGTATGTATGTAAATTCTTTATTGTACACAAAACACAGGTAAAAATACACATATTAACAGTAAATTTGACAGGTACAAAGGCGAACTTATCCCTGTAAGGGATCTCTTCCAGTGTACTTACGATCTGCAGCGTGGCGCGCAGCTTGTCGCGGTAGTAGCGCTCGCAGGCGCCCGCGCAGCTCGACCCGCCGCCGCTGTCCTGTGGGGGAGCGGGAGGGGAACATAATCATTATACAGGGCGTCCCAAAGTTATGGGACATGAAGGGGAAGTACCTGAAATATAGTTGATAGGATATTTTGATGAAAGAAGATTTTATTTAATTTTGAAAATTAAAAAATTGCTTTTTCTAGGCATCGAACCTACTTTAATAGGAAAAAAAATTTTATCGTAATTTTATGATGTCATTCGAAAGAATGGATAAAAAATAACATTTTTTCTCAAGAAACATATTATCGAAAACTGAAAGAATAACCAAACAAGTTTGGTACAATATTCGACAAAAATTGTAGTTGGTTCGATTTCCGGGTGAAGCAAGTCAAGTATTTTTTTGAAAAACTTTGAATGGACTATTACTAAATTTAAAAATAACATTAAGTATTCTTTCAGCAAAATACACTATCTACGATATTTGAGGTACTTCCCCTTCATGTCCCATAACTTTGGGGCGCCCTGTATACAACTAGCTTTATCATGTCAGCCTCCGTAGCCTAGTTGGTAGTGACCCTGCCTACGAAGCTGAAGGTTCCGGTACCGAATCCTGGCATTATTTGTGTATGTATTTACCCCAAATATTAGCTTCTTGGTCGTGGATGTCTATGTTTTTATTTTATCTATATGTCGCAGAATGGCTACGATCATCAGATATTTGTCTCATTGTGGGCTTCATGTGGTATCTATTTGGGTACCTCGAGATAATTAAAATAGTCTAAATCAGGTTCACACACTATTTAATTATTAAAAGTCAATGATCAACACACAACGTCCTTAAATTAATAAGACTCTAATCAAAATCACCAATTAAGTAATCAAAATTAATATTCGGGAATAAATGAGTCTACACGTGTGATTGTTTGATGCAAAGATTAGGAAGTGTCACGGGGCGGCCGCGCGTCGACTGGAGCAGGCACTTGATAGGTATGCGATGACGTCATCAAGCTTGATCCGTGGATTTTGTAACGGGTTCCCGACACGGCCGTCCTGATGGACACACGTCCACGTGTGGCTTGTAATCCTGAAAAGGAAACATTCTACAAAGTATCATCCGCTCGGCCAATTCTGACCCCTACCTGGTTATTATGTCAATCAAACCAAGTGTCACTTGTTTTGAATTACATTACAACAACATTTATGACTCGGAAAACTTTGATATATTCACTGGCAATGACAATCTACCAAGATTAAAACTCTACTGAAAGTTTCATAATCATGTCGTTATAGTATAGCCAGCTCCTGGTCTTATCTCATAACATCGCAACACAACTATTATTCTTCTCATTTATCATCACATCGTAGTCCTTAAATACTACATTGATGTCGACAAATTACGTACAAGTTATTAAGTCACAATCCTCATTAAAATACAATATGTCCAATTACATGTAGGTATCAACTAAAGTAGATGCCAACCGTATAGTTGAGCCTGCTTCGCATCAACAATTATTTTTGGTTTGTCACAATTTCGGCAACCACTCGTACCTAATAAGTATCCCTTCTGTAATTACACCTCGATGTCAAAAGTTGATTGTGACTATTTCCCAGATTCATGAACAGTCAGCTAAGCTGCTTAAAAAGAAAACGTAACACTACCGTTCTCAAACTCACACCCTTTCGTACCCAAAGTAAAATTCATAAAAAAAAAAAAACAATTGTAGAAGAAAGTCGAAACATTGAGTAGGTACATTATTTCATTTAATGAGCATTATTTTCAATAAACTTAGAAAACTTTAGTTGCTAAGTTGTTATATTGTCAGACTTTTATTCTCCGTGTGTTATTTATTTACCAATTTAAATGTATTTGACATCAACTAACACGACTGTGTCCACATTACTTTTACATTCAACGCAATCCTACCTCGATTTCCTTATTTAAGTACTGCACTTTTTAAATTGTACATCCAACAATACAATACAATACAATGTAACTGTACATCAATATCAGCATCCGATTATGTTTTCTTGTTATTTGTTTCTATAGCAGTATAGGCACAGTATTACGAATAGTGGTATATGTAAGCATTAGAGTGCTGTGGCCACACGATACTTAACAATAACAATTCAAGTGCTAGTGCTAGTTGATGTTATGTGAAGACGGATACTATTCATTACAACTCCGATAACTTTAATGATTGCATTCTTTGTTAGTTGAATAATTTCAATGAAAGAAATTGCATAATACAATTATTAAACCCTTAAAATTGCCTTAAAAACTCGGTAATTTATCCTTAATAATGTTTAAACTCGTTTTAAATAATATCCAACAAGTGTAAGCTTTGTAAAGACACAAACAGGAACAAAAATGTGCTCACGACAGGTACCGATATTCATGTTAGGCTGCCAACTGTCCCGCTATATGCGGAATGTCCCGTTTCTGGGGCCCTAAAGTATGGGTCCCGCAAAAGGCTCGCGCGGGACGCCAGTTATCCCGCTTTTCAGGGTATACTAAACTGGAAATACTAAAATAATAATATGAATGAATACGTAAATGAAAGCAATTTAAGATTGCGTCATGTTGATTTGTATGTACCGGGTCGTTAGCGACTGTAACTTCCGAGCTCCGTGCACTGAACGTGTATCAACTTAAGTACGTCAAAATATGAATGATTGTGATTGTGCATCAAAATTTAACCGATCTGAAATTAAGCATTGTTTTTTTTAATGTTAGTGTCATTCCCGTCTCGCATTCTGTAGACAAGTCCCGCAATTCATTCGCAAATGTCCCGCATATTTATGATCTTTGGTTGGCAACCCTATAGGTATCGTCTTTTTGGTAGACATACAAACTTAAGTCAAAGAATTCATCCGTTCCATTAATTTTGGAATAAAACAACGGTACTACTAGGTTCCCCGGTCTACAATCCTATACTTATTACGTAGAATTGTAACATAGGTTTATACAAGCTGTTAACTTTTGGCTATCTAGTGAATAGCTTTGGTTTTCCCGAACCGTCCTTCAATAGAAACAGAAACAGTATCTAACCAAGGCACTTAAAGCAAAATTACTCACAAAATCAACCAAATATTTTGTGTCAAGTATACATTTTAGCTAGTTAGCTACTTACAAGTTGTTCTCGTAGTGTGAACTATCTACCTTGTCGTAAGGTCCGTAAGTGTCGCCCAAAGTGTTTTTTTTTTTGCTATCCAACTAAAAAAAATGTTTGTAACTCGAACGAATGGAATGGTAACGACATTTTACAGAAAGAAGCATCATAGCAGAACAGGTTACCTTACTACTGCTAGGTTCTAGGTTAGACTACCTGTTTATAAATGTTTGCAACACAAATAAACCTTAAACAATAAAACCAGCATCCTTGTTTAACCTTTTGACGCCACGTCAAATACAAAAGCTGTCACTCACACGCCACACCAACAAAATGTCAAAACTGAAAATGAATTTTACGCACATGCGTAGGTCTATATTTAATAGCTCTGTGAACCAAGACGTATATTTATCGGTCTTTGGCGTTGCCAAAGCCAATATACCTATCAGTCATTGGCGTCCAAAAGGTTAATTAAAATTAACCAGTTAAAATATTGAGAATAATTTCGCTGAATGGAAGGACTTGACAAAGTACATTACGTAAAGTCAAAATAACAGATTGTATTTAACCGAATATTCAAATGACTCAAAACTTAGACACACAAAACATCAAACTTTCAAACACGTTGTCATTTCATGTTACGCGATAATTATAATAGCTTCACGATGTATTTGCCATACTAAACACAGTAGGTATATCGACTTCGAGCATTCCACTTTTATCAGAACTACACCAAGGGCATGAATTAGGTACCTAGTTGTGCTCCTCGTATACAAACACGACATTACAAATACAACATCGGAGCCACTGATCAAAAGAGTTTAGTAACACTAATTCATTGACAAAACCATCAACAATCCATCACAATCACTTCTGAACACTCTACTAGGTACTTCAAATATTCAAATATTATCTTTTAGACTACAATTGCTACAGTAACACAGAACTTTGTGCACCAACACAATACTCATATCAGGTTTGACATTTCAACTTCAGTCGCACCAACGACTAAACATAAGTAATTTCTAGTCGCACCAACGACTAAACATAAACCTTTTCTAGTCGCACCAACGACTTACTTTGCGGCACGAACGACATCACTCTTTGGTGCACCAACACCAACGTATTACTTAGCAACTAGGGTTTGCAATCCGAATAATCCACTATTCGGATTATCCGGATATCCGCCAAGATTAACATTCAAAAATATCCGGATAGTATGACCTCTAAATATCCGAATAACGGATATTTTTAACTAAACACAAATCATGGTTTAAACTTTTTTACTACCATTTTGATACCTCAAATTATTATAATGTGCAAGCATACACAACTAAAACCCTTAATAGTACGTACTATTAAGGGTTATAGTCGTGTAAAGGTTTAGTTGCAGGTCCAGAAATAAATTTAAGTATTCAGGTCCACAGGTGGATCTGTCTACTTAAATTTATTCTAGTATCACAAATATATACTTTCATTCTGAAACGACACGCATGTCGAGGTGATAAGAAGGGATTTTACCTGCTTAACCTTAGGAATGTGGGTAGCAGGTTCTGTCGGAAGAGACATGCGGGCAGAAAATCCAAACTTTTAGAGGAGACCTTAGAGCTCATGAAATAGAGACGCGAACACTTACAAGGCAGATTCGAAAAGCGATACAATGGGATCTTAGGGCTATCAAACCACATATTAGATATTAGGTATTAGGGAGGCAATAAAACAAAATCGAGATTCAAAAGTTTTCGTGAAGCGTCTTGCGCGGAGCCACATGTCAAAGCTGACTGCCGCCAATGGTCACGTTGTTTCCTCTTATCCAGAGATGAGATCATATCAGAGATGGAAGACATCTATGGCAAGTTGTATGTCTTTGGATCTCAGGTGCCTGAACCCGTTCCCTTTGATCCCGAGCTACTTTAGTCCGACATTATACCGTCGAACTTCCCGATGTCAGCATTGACGAAATTGGGTTGGCCCTCAAACAACTTAAATACGTAAAAGCCTCAGGTGAGGACAGAGCTACAACTGAGCTCTTAAGGGCAGGGGGAACTCCTGTACTCAGACAGCTGCAGTACATATTTAACTCCGTTTCCCACGAAGGGAGAGCTCCGAGCGTCCGGAGAGCGTGAAGCAGGAGTATGGTAGTTTCATTCTTCAAAAAGGGTGATAAAATCCTTCTTAAGAACTACCGCCCTATGTCACTTCTGAGCCACGTATACAAGTTGTTTTCGACAGTCGTCACAAATAGGCTGGCGCGACGGATGGAAGACTTTTAACCATCGGAGGGAGGATTTGGCACCATACGAGTAGACCATATACACACTGTAAGGCAGATTGTACAGAAGCCTCAGGAGTATAATCAGCCTCTGTATCACGCTTTCGAGGACTATGAGAAGACGTTTGACTCCGTCGAGACCTGATCTGTTCTGGACTCCCTACAGTGGATTTTGGATACATCGGGGTGCTTAGAAGTTTGTATGACGCCCCAACTATGTTCGTTCAAGCAAGGAACAGTCAAACAAGACTCTAAACTGGAACGTCGTGGCATAAATATAAACGGCGAATACATCTCACTATTCTCACATCACACTTAAGATTTGCCGATGATTTGATATCGTAGTCATAGTAGAATCGCTGCAATAAGTTCAGGAAATGTTGCACAGCCTAAATGCAGCCTCCCAACGAATTGGTCTCAGAATGAACACGGACAAGATGAAGATCATGTTTAATGGCCTCGTCATTCTGGGCCCAGTAATTACAGATGGCGTATATCTTGAAGTCGTTAAGGAATATGTCCACCTCTGGATAGATAGATACAACTTTGAAAAAGAAGCCAATAGGAGAATTCAATTGAGTTAGGCAACGTTGAATTACGTAATGTTAGAAAGTTGCATTACCTACGTATTTTCATCATCACAGAGCCTGAAAACAAAAGTGTTTTATCAGCGCGTGCTCCCTGTAATGACGTACGGACTACGTAGCCGAGACGTGGACACTGACTTTGGGGTTACTTAATCCAATATTCCATACTTAAGTTTAATGAATGCTCGGAGTTTCTCTGAAAAGCAGAATTCAGAATGAAGTGATCCGCCAGAGAACCAAAATGACCGACATAGCTCTGAAAGTTAGCACGTTGAAGTGGTAGTGGACTGGCTATATATGTCGCACAACCGATAATCACTGGAGTAAGCGTGTTCTGGAGTAGAGAACGCGTCTAGGCAAACGCAGCGTCGGACATCCTCTAGCCAGATGGCACCGTCTTGCGTAGGTAAGAGGGCTGGCAGCGATTGGATGCATAAATCAACTGACCACGCTCTGTGGCATACATTGGCAAAGGCCTATGTCCAGCAGTGGACTGAGACAGGTGGATGATGATGATGAATCGTTATATAGTTAACTATAACGCTTATTTTGACGAATTACACCCATTAAAAGAATTATGTAGTATTATTTTACCACTATCCGAAATTATCCAAAATATCCGGATATCCGGATAATATAATATGGATAGTAATAATTATTACTATCCATATTATCCGGATAGTAAAACCAGGCGGATATTGCAAACCCTATTAGCAACATCAAAGCTGAATTATCAACCTCTTCAGTTCAATCGGATTCATTTACTAAAACAGTTTACATATGAAGTTCAGAAGGAATTTGATGGTTAGCCACATTTCAGATTCGACCGAGATGTGTCATAGCTACCTATTGCTAGCTACTCCATTTTGATTCTATTGCTCTACAATTTTAGTTAAATTCAAAGCGAGTTAACACCGACTGTCAAAATCAACCTCGCTCGCACGAGATAACGTACCACTTGTACACACATTTCGTTAATATCCCTTAAGTGTTTCAACACAATTCATAGTTATTTGCAACTTGAGACCCTTGCGATATCGTATCTCGCCGAACCATAACTTAAACAAACACCACGGCAAAATTAACCTTGGGTCACACGAGAAATTATTTCATAACAACTCTAGGTTCCCAATTATATAAACAACACAAAGGACTTCGCTGTCCACTAACTACGTATGTAAGTAACTACGTATTAGAACATATTTAATTTGTTATGAAATCATCTCCTCTCAAAAAAAAAAACATTAAAACACAAATATTTTCATTCAGAAATCTCATAAACCACTGAACTTATAAACTGAGATTTGAACCCAGTACCTCTGTTCAAATTACTCATTCAACTTCATTAAAATAGTGCAACGGATGGTACAGGTACAGCTCACCTTTATAAAACAATTCTTCACATGGATGGATCACATTGTATTGATTTGTCTGAGTACTATATCTTCGAGAGACATCGCAGCACCTCAGATAGGTCCTGTACGCCACCCTGCGTATCATGACTGTTGACAGAACTCCTTCATCCTGATGATTTATTGGGACACGTTCTAATTTAGTGGCTCATTCCCGCACTCCGGATCACGCTGTTTAGTTCTTGATACTAGTGTTCTCTACACGAAACCTTTAGTAGGCTCAATATAACCATCTCTTATCTCGTGGAATTCCTCCGCAATGTATTCAGATTCGTCGCTCCCCTCACTGATGCTCTTAGACCGATTTGATACACCACCTCACAGATAACGTTCAAAATACTTCTACAGTTCAACATTTTCAAGTTTCACAATTATCACAATTTTTCACCACTGTATCTCGAGGGAATCCCACTTCTGATGTCGCAGAATGGCTACGATCATCAGATATTTGTCTCATTGTGGGCTTCATGTGGTATCTATTTGGGTACCTCGAGATAATTAAAATAGTCTAAATCAGGTTCACACACTATTTAATTATTAAAAGTCAATGATCAACACACAACGTCCTTAAATTAATAAGACTCTAATCAAAATCACCAATTAAGTAATCAAAATTAATATTCGGGAATAAATGAGTCTACACGTGTGATTGTTTGATGCAAAGATTAGGAAGTGTCACGGGGCGGCCGCGCGTCGACTGGAGCAGGCACTTGATAGGTATGCGATGACGTCATCAAGCTTGATCCGTGGATTTTGTAACGGGTTCCCGACATATATATTATAATATGTTCATATATCACAGAGGGCATCACTTAAAACTACAAAGACCATGCATATCAAGTAACAACCCGCATAAACACTTTTTTGCTAACCGAGTAGTCAGGCCTTGGAACAAATTACCAGAGGAAGTAGTTTCAGCACCCAACTTAAACATTTTTAAAAATAGACTTGATAAACATATTAATTTGAGATCAACCTAGAAGAGGATATCAGGATACGGGCTTACATCAGTTGTTTTTCAACTGTCTGCCTGAATTATAAATAATAATAATAATAATAATATATATCGTCGCTTGGTACCCATATCACAAGCCTTAATTGAGCTTACCGTTGGACTAGGTAGATTTGTGTAAGATGTCCCAATGTATTATTTATTTATTTAGGAACCTTGTATAGTAATCAGAACTTTCTTCTTCTGTAGGCTTATCATGGTCCCGTGTTTATAGTTCGTCGTTGTTGCCGTCACATTCTAACAAGTAGGTACGCAAGTGCGAAAGTGATGCGTAGCGCGATACACGATAAAAGCGTCACCACCATAAGCGTCCTCATGTTGTTCATGATGTTCGCTCAATTTATTACACAATCCTCCAATAAATACAATACACAAAAAATAAAATATTTCTGATGTTTCATCTCAAAGATTTATAGATTTTGAGGCAGAAAATTCTCCCAGTGGTAGGAAATTTTGTCCACCAAAGTACCTACTTTAAATGAATCGTTGATGGTTAATGATCGACAATACTGAATAAATCACAAAGTTACTATATTATTATTGTACGTGACTACACTTTATACCGCGATACCGAAGAGTAGGTAGGTACCTAGTAGAACACGGTGATTTTTATCACAAATTAAACACCATCTGATTATACTTGATTAGCCGACTCAATTAGCTATTTATCGCTGTACATATACCTTCATGGATACATACAAAAGATTATAAATATAAGGTTGATGCCCTTTCACCCTTTCAACCGATGACATTTGTATTCAGCTAATACCTATATTATTTAAACAAATATCTATTTGATTGGTGACAATAGAATTGAGCGTGTAAATTTTTGAAAAAAAAATTTGTTTATTTAAACTTTATTGCACAAATACAAAATAACTGTACAAATGACGGATTTAATGCAAAAATGGCATTCTCTACCAGTCAACCACAGACCCAAACAGAGACATCTACAAATTAAAAATATTACCTACTACCTGAATAATTATCTCCACAATAATACGAATCTTTTAATTGATGGGTGTGTAATAAGTCTACGATTAATTTTATTTTTAATAAGGATTGATTTTAATTAACCTACTCGTCATATTTCAATTTCATTTATATGAGGGAGTATTCCACTGAAATGTGTAAAACTGCACAAGCAACGCACTCACTTTAGTAATGTCACTACTGTCGGAGTCCACACACACCAGGCCGTTGAACATCATCGTCATTATCACAACAATCACAACAATCAACATCAACACGTGCACTCGTGCACCGTCAGACGCGACACACACAACACACAACACA
Source organism: Thaumatotibia leucotreta (assembly GCA_025490895.1). Taxonomy (NCBI): domain Eukaryota; kingdom Metazoa; phylum Arthropoda; class Insecta; order Lepidoptera; family Tortricidae; genus Thaumatotibia; species Thaumatotibia leucotreta. Next base: position 89,922 of record JALPQI010001087.1, on the reverse strand, counting down.
CGCGACACGCGACGCCGCTGTCGCCGACACACTCGCGGCGCGCGCGCAACTCATTCTGAAGTCTCTAAACAACGCAAACATAGCTTTTGCCGCGACAAAACCAACCCGAATATCACTCTCCATGTTGCCATTCGAACCGCAAGCGGAAACACCACGAATTCAAACCTAACCCTCGTGTTTAGACTCCGAATTTCAACCGTGTTTTGTTTCCAGCGTCGTTTCGGTTTAATTTTGGAACGCGACCGTCGCGAGCGCATCCAGCCGAGTGCAGCGGTAACGTTGCAAGTATTCCTGCCGTTCTGTAAATAGTCATTTGGTGGCGGAAGCGGGGCCGCGGCGCGAGTAAAGTCGTGACCTAATTGCCGGCGGCTTGGCCAGGATACCTAGATTCGTTCCAGGAATTGGATGAGTCACGTTTGATTACGACGCTGACTAGCGAACCGTGGATGTCCCACAGCAACTCATGCCGTCTGTCTCTCAACCTATTAATTTTCTATCGAGTTCAGCTGTCGTACACAAATGCGCAAGCGTCCTGCAGTGTTGGTAAACACTTTTAATTTTAGCCTCTCTTCGTATTTTTCGTGGATTCATTTGTTAGATTTGATCATTTTCTAACACTGCACACGCATTTTCAACAATTGTTTGCCTTCAGCTTCTTTGAATGATATTTTGCGTCAAATTTTAGATGACAGTAATTTAAATTTACAAAGTACCCTGCTCATTCTTGTAGGGAGCCGAGGAGTTTTGAACAAAAATAGACTAATGAAATTCTTTGAAGAATTAAATACTCTTAAAGTTAAAGAGATTATCATGTTTACATTTCCATACTGTAATGAAATGTCAAAAACAGAAAATGATACTAGATATAATTTAAATCTGACCATGTATAAGCTGTGTACATATAATTATAGTAATAAGTTTAGGCTAATTGACATTAACAATTATGTTAATAAGAATAAGTATTATTTTCCTATTGTTTCTATGACTAAAGGTAAGTTTTACCTTTCTAATTATTGTAAGAGACAAATAGCTCTGTCGCTATCCTATTGTTTTGATATATCTGCCAAAAATTTGGCAAATAACTGTGCTCCTATTGAGCAATCAATTATGAACTCGGAATTGGTTCCAATTTTAACCAATAATTTAAATTAAATGATAAGACAAAAGAGTGCCATATCTCTGGCAAATTAGTCTCTAATAAATTAATTGAAAATTGTAATAATAATAGAAAACTCATCCACCTGGTTCATCAAAATATTCAGTGTATTAGAGGAAAAGATTTGCAGATTGAACTTTTTTTAAATGAATTTAATATTGATATTCTATGTATAACTGAACATTGGTTAAAAAGTAATGAAGTGGTGCCTCAGTTTAATAATCACCAGGTGGCTAGTTCGTTTAACAGACTTAGTTCCATACATGGTGGGTCATTAATTATTTTAAATAAAGAATTAAAATTTAAGGAACGTAAGGACATTGTTTCTCTGTCTGTTGAACGGACTATAGAATTGAGTGCTATTGAATTAGATAAATTTATTGTTGTATGTGTGTACAGGCCGCCTTTAAGTAATTTTGAGCAATTTGAAAGTGTAATGGAATCTGTGCTTCATAAAATATCAGTTTGCGGTAAGAAGTTACTTATATGCGGCGACTTTAATGTAAACCTTTTAGAAAATTCAACAACAAGTACAAGATTGTTGAATCTATTTAAGTCTTCTAAACTCAACCACATTTTTATGGAGCCTACTCGTATCAGTGCAACTAGTGCGACTTGTATTGATAACATTTTTACTGATATTTTTCCTGTTAATAAAAAAGTAATCAGTAATTTAGAGTCAGATCATTTAGGTCAATTAATAACGTTTGAGACCATCAGGAAAAATAACATTAGAAAACAAATTACTTTTGTGCCAGTAACCACAAGCCGTGTTGAACGAATGAAAGAAAGTTTAGTGCAGACGCTACCTACTCTGTCTTCCAACATTAACTCCAATGACATGTATAATTCATTCTTTCACATTTTTATGAAACATTACAACAAAATATTCACTTCCAAAAAAATTGTGGTTGGTAGTGCATCTGCTTTTAGTGAGTGGGCAACTGCGGACTTGTATGAACGTAGACGAGCACTGTATGCATTGTATGAAGAACGGCGGTTTAATACGAGTGATGAATTTAAAGAACACGTCAAACAATATTCTAAGAAATTTAAGATTGATTGTAATAAAGCTAAGCGCGATTATTTGTCCCAAAAAATTAAAAATAGTTCCGACATCATTAAATCAACCTGGAAAGTGATTAATGCGGAGACTGGTCGATCAAAGCACAGATTCCACGATCCTAAATTAAAAATTAATGGCAAAATTATAGAGTCAAGTTTAGAAGTAGCAACAGAATTTGAGCACTTTTTCGCCGATATACCAGTCTCCATAACTAAGGATTTAAATTCATCACCCTCGGCTGCCACTATATTATTAAGAGATAACGTCCCTATGTGTAGTAACGACTTTAATTTTGAACATATTCAAATCTCAGATGTAATAAAGGCATTTAAATCCATCAATGTCAAAAAAACTTCTGACCTCTGGGGAGTCTCTGTTCATGTCGTCAAATCCCTTATTGAAATCGTAGCACCTGAATTGGTAGTAATATTTAATCAATGTGTTGATTGTGGTGAGTTTCCTGATCTTATGAAACATAGTAAAGTAACTCCTTTATTCAAATCCGGTAGCACTTCTGACCCCACTAATTTTAGACCTATATCTGTGCTACCAACGTTCAGCAAAATCTTTGAAAAAATAGTTTTATCGCAATTAATTAAGCACTTTAACGTAAACAATTTAATGCATAACAAGCAATTTGGTTTTACTCGGGGGCGCTCAACATCCGATGCTGGTGTCGAATTAATTAAACAAATATTTGATGCCTGGGAGGAATCACGAGATGCTTTAGGTATCTTCTGTGATTTGTCCAAGGCCTTCGACTGCGTTTGTCATGAAACATTGATCAGGAAGCTAGACCATTATGGAGTTAAAGGATCAGCGTTAAATTTACTGGAATCTTATTTACGCGGTAGAATACAAAGGGTTGATGTGAATGGACAGCGATCGCCGGGGTCATTGGTCTCCACTGGTGTACCACAGGGATCTATATTGGGGCCTTTCCTTTTCCTTATCTACATAAATGACTTGCCACATCTCATAGAGACCCACCATGACATAGTATTGTTTGCTGACGACACCTCACTTATTTTTAAAGTCAAACGACAGCAACAAGCTTGGAATGATGTAAACAATGCTATTTCGAAAGTAGTAAACTGGTTTAATATGAATAACTTAATGTTGAATGAGAAAAAAACTAAATGTATTAAATTTGTTACAAGTAACGTAAAACATCAACAGGCTAGTATATTTGTGAAAGGTGAGGAATTGGAAATAGTTGAAAGTACAGTCTTTCTTGGTATAACACTAGACTCTAAGCTTCAGTGGGGTCCTCACATATCTAATCTCTCGAATAAACTGAGTTCTGCAGCTTTTGCAGTGAGCAAGATCCGTCAATTAACTGACGTCGATACAGCTCGGTTAGTATATTTTAGTTATTTTCATAGCATTATGTCGTATGGCATTTTATTATGGGGCAGTGCTGCCAATTCAGAGACTAACACTATTTTTGTTCTGCAGAAGAGGGCTATTCGAGCGATATATAAAATGAGCCCTAGAGACTCACTTAGAGATAAGTTTAAGGTTATTAATATAATGACATTGTATTCTCAATACATCTATGAGAATATTATGTATGTACATAAAAATATTATCAATTTTAGGAAAAATTGTGACATACATAATATTAATACTAGAAACAAGCATAAGCTCGCAGTACCCGCCACTCGGCTCCATAAAATTAGGAAATCATTCATGGGTAATTGTGTAAGATTTTATAATAAACTTCCAGTAAATGTTACTGAATTTTCAGTCAACAAATTTAAGAATTTTGTAAAGAGTAAACTTATATCTAAAGCTTATTACAGTACACAAGACTACATGAATGATAAAACACCGTGGGAGTAATTTAGGATTTAATTATTAGTTTGTTAAAGTCATGACATTCAATTACGATAATTTACGCTTGGAGACCTTGTACATCTCCAAACGTGCATTATATAATGTTATTATTATATACCTATTCGGAGAGAAACCTTACTTCTCTATAAATTATTACTTATAAATGTTGTGACTTTTAGAGACTTTACATCTCTTGTTATTATTATTATATTTCAATTTGTTTAAAATCAATTTTATGTTTTTTTTAATGCATGTTAGTTGTAAGATGTACCATCATTGTTTGAAAAAAATATTCCCGCCAAGTTTCTTACCGGTTCTTCTTGGGTCAGCGGTGTAGGGTTCGAACCGGAAGTAGTTTTCATATCTAGACGATTCAAAAGAGTTTGTTGCCATTCCAATTTGAATAAAGAATTATTTGACTTTGACTTTGACTTTGACTGTAAAATCAGCAACAAACATAGATTTTTTAAGTAAGTAAATATGTATTTGAATCTAAGAACATTTTCATGTTTCTTATTTTGTAATAAAGTAGAGCTCAAATTATGCTTTTTAAAGAGCTTCCTGCCATTCATATAAAAGCTACATATCTAGTAACCATTATTTGTGTTGTCAACTTATTTTTAAACATTTTCAATTAGTAAATCGATATAAGCTTCAACGAACATAACTTCGAATAAACTCCATCCCAAATCCCAATCCATTAATACAGTTTCTGTCAAAATAAACGCGCCGTCGAAAGTAACCAAAGGCCTACCGACAACATCGAAACTTTCGGGCATCTAGCTCTGTTACTCCCGTTATGTCTTAATATTAGAGTGACAGAGACGTACGTCAATTTACGATATTCGATGTTCATGGTACAGACACCATCATATACATCGGACCAGCCACCGTGCTCAACTATCTGAACAAGCGCTCTAACGCCTTGACAATAGAGGCTTGTTCAGATATTTATGAGCACCCTGGCTGCTCCGGTATATCGGCTGCGACCGCGGGCCCTCAGCAAAGGGACTATTTATATCGGGCCCACTCCAGCCCACGTGGAACGACATCAAAGGCACCTGACGCATCACTAGCAGGAACTCCGATATTAGATCCACTACTCGACACGAATCATAATTAAACGGAGCCGAATTGTAAACAACTAAGAGGTTGATGGCTTTCATTATAAAGAGAAACATTAGGGAGATGCATCAAAGGCAATATAATTATATCACATATACATATTATAGCAACTGCAAGCATCTACCCGTTACTTTACACCACTAGAAAGAAACGATAATAAAATCAGATAATTATCATAGATAGACATAGATATATAGACATAGACACATAGACAGTATGCTTGGTTGAGGAATTTTGCATCGACGTAGATATTTGGTCTGGGGAAATATTTAAATTAAACTTGACAGCAACATTGCTATTGAGTATAATGTGTATTTATGGTCTATTACGGAGACAATTATTTATATCTTACAATAGGTAGGTACAGTCAAGTGCAAAAATAAGTATTAAAAGAATTCGCTCATAAATATGTTACGACGTTCTTATTACACAGAATTAGAGTGCACTGGGACATATTTTTGAACATTTTTGTATACCTACACCTTACATATATTTTGTCTTTGACTGTACTCAAAAAGTGGCAGCAGAAACATTGTAATTTAACTATATAAATCACTTGTAAGTATTTACTTTCATATCATAATAAATTAAAGGTCAAGGTCTGTCAAGTTGTGTATATCTTTAATTGGCTTTGTTTATTGTTTATGTTCATAGATTAAATATTTTGTAATTGCTGTTGATGTCCTTAATAGCTAAATAAATAAATAAATTATTGTAAAGCTACATCAGGATGCCGGGAGGTCGCTTTCATTTCAACTACATGGATCCAAAGGGGTGGCTATGTTCAGCATTGTACTTCTTATGGCTGCGCTGATGATGAAGTATTGTATCATTTTGTTGGACTTGCCAAAGAAATGATTGAAGACTTTAAAAACTTGCGAGCTCTGCTCTGAAACGCGGAAGAAGAGCTTACGAAACGGGCGAAGACATCCTGCATTCATTAGTGTTTGGTAACAAAGCAAGTCGCGTGTCGCTTCCGCCGCGTTTCGACACCGCCGCGCGCTCCGCGGACCATTAGCGCGGCACAAGTCATCGGCGATGGCGTCTAAGTTCCGAAAGTGGTCCCTTCAGCCCCCAGGGGGCGCTGAAAGAATGAAGGGGCAAGGCTCGAGGACGAAAACAGGAAGCGCTGAAGTTGCCTAAGAGAACGGTGACCATTGCATTAAAAATAATAAAATACTCCACAAGATGTAACGATTGATTTCATGAATTTGCCTTTTTTCATAAGGGCGTTCAAAGAAATTACCCAGCATTAGCTAATTAGTTTTAAATCTTAAACATCCGATTACGTTACTTTAACGAAGGCCTCATCTCATCATATATAGAGGAAATACTCCTTCATCTCATTCCTCTCTGCTAAGCTAGGTTTAACACGCTCACTGCGGAACAGGTCATATGTGACCTGTACAAGTATGGTTAATTACAATTTAACTTAATTGCCGCAGCGAAGAACCAAAAAACGTCTAACTACTATGTAACCTTGAGTACCCGTTCACAACTCAGATTAAGTTCGAGTGGTTTATTTGGAGTGCGAACTTGTAAAAGAGCTCCAGTGTAGCATACTGTCTCAAAGAGTTCAGAGGGCTACCACGATCTACTAATACGATTCAAATTAGGACCAGGATGCTTAGACAAGTTGCCAATCGCTAGCGCTTAATCGTCAATCGTAACTATCGTAAGCGAAAGGCAGCTAACTGTCTTTGTCGCACTAATATGAAGGAGCGACAGAGAGGGAAAACTACGATACGCTACTAAGCGCTAGCGATTGGCAACTTGGCTAAGCATCCTGGTCGGAATCGCGACAAGCCAGTTCCATAGAATAACTGTCACAAACTGACAGTCAAAGTGAGGTTTATTACATGGGTCCTATCGTATAACATAAACGACTCGGAAAGGAAAATACACTAGAAAACACTCGTGAGCCCATAATGTTCTCAATTTTGTCATATTTAGCTAACCGCATATCGCCCGTGGCTTGTCGCAAAGGTGTTAAAAATGTCCCGAGAGTCTCGACGTTTCACAACACCATCCCGGCTACGTCGGATTGAGAAATGCATCGTTCGATGGACAACTAAATCCGGCGGCCGGGAAAAGGCGGTAAGTGACTGGTTTAGTTTGGCACTTGGGTTCATTTTGATGAGAAGCGCGACATTAATAAACGAATTAGGTAACGAATGCCATTTTGTTAGTTATATCTTTAAGATTAGGATTTTTACTAATTGGATACAACATAGCTATTGCATTGAATTGTTTTTAAATTCTTATTCATTTTATTAAAATGTCACTTATAATATTCAAATGTACAGTCAGGGGTATAAATATATATCTATACAATTTTAGACCTTATGTTCTAATGTATACATATTTTTGCCCTTGACCGTACCCAGGTACTTTCAAGATAACGGACGCCAATGCTCGAACTTTTTCGCAATTCTAATGCGTATTTAAAGTTACACTTCAATTCAACATTTAAAAGAGGTAACAAATACGATACCACAGAGCTCACTCATTAGAATTACAAGCGTAAAACTTTAATTATCGTAAGATTTTCAAATACATTTTTTTTTTAAATCAAGCTTTAATAATATATTTTGAACGCCAAAAACTTTTAAAGGTGTCGTGTGCTGCATCATCTTCTACCCCGCCAGATCAACAAAGGAGCCATGACGGACCCATCAAAGAAATTCTCCCGTTGACAGGATAAGGTTGTTATTTCAATTTCATCAGACTTTTCGTTAAAAAATACAAATTGTTTAAAACGTGTACATACAGGTACCTAGCTACGAAATATTCCTACGAATTTACCTGCGCTTGTGTTGGCTCATTTTGCTTTATCTTCACACGTCTGTAACAAGACCGAAATCATTTTATCGATCAAGAATATGTATCTACTTAATGTAATGTAAGTGGTATCACCCACGGCCACATAAAGGAACTTACAAGATACTTCGCGCCTCGGCTAAATGTTGACTTGCTTTGACCGCCATGTCAATGGAATCTCGCAGAGTACTGCTACCTGGCCTGAAAATTAGAATCCGTTAAAAAATACTACTAACAGCTAATTAAAAAACTCATATATGTCACACCAAAAATATGAACGTTGGTAGGAGCATACTTTTATATTCACAGGTTATCAATTATGATCGCAAATATATTATATCATCGCATTTAATACATATGAATGTGTAGTATGTTCAACTGTCGAATGAGATCAATCAGCGAACATCGATGCCTGCTATAACTTTTAACGTTAATTTAGTAACCGGTTACAACTTAAAGAACTTTTTAACTTACTCTGGGTTCTCGTTGTCCAAATTGAACGTCACGCTTTGGCTCCTGTCAGTCCTTTCAGGTCTCTGCACTTGTCGGTCCATCTTATGTCGCCCACCTTCCTCCCCGGCATCCGCGCCGGCGTCAGGGAGACAGCAGTAGTCGCATTTACTCATTTTCCAAGGCTTTAATATGCTGGGTTTCTTTGTAAGATTCTGTAAATGTATATCTAAACCTGTGTTAATGGTTGAAAACCCGCTTTCTCTATCTATTTGTGTATTTAAAGGGGTCTCATTATAGTTAGTGGAACTAAGTCGATTCTGTCTGGTAATCCATATGCTCGTATGATCATGTTGGTCATTACTTTTCCCCATGAAAGTCTGTCGTAACGCTTCGAGTCCCTTTAATATCCCCTCCGGCGTGATGAACCATCGACTCTTGTTCACCTCAGGTTGTGAGTCACACGGTCTGGTTTCGTTGAGAGGACAGCAACTGACGCTCTCTTCGCCCGGTCCGTTCGAATCCTGAATCGATTGCATGTCCCCCAGGTGCGTGTGAGCTGTAATGGATACGTCACGCGTTTCTATCACTTCGCAAGTACATATACACAGGCATTCTTCTGAACTTTGTACTATATCTTTACATGGGCATACGCAATGACATCGTGAATTTTGTTTCTCGGCGTTTCCTGATGTGCTCGAGGCAGATTTTAATAAAGATTCCGCATCCATGTGTTGGGATTGCATTTCTGACCCAGAAGACTGGTTGCTGGTTTTCATATCTTTGGGATAACATTCGCATATACATTCTTCCGAACTAATGTCCCTTCTGATTTCAGTTGAGCTCACGATTGGGAGATTATCTTTGCAAGTACATTTGCAATTCCATCGCTCTGTGCTTACATTATCGGTTTCTAATGTACTATCTTTATGTGGATTATGCTTTACGCAAGCTTCTTTTATATAGCTATTAGCATTAGCTACCTCACTAGAATTTTTACTTTGATAATTTTTAAATGAACTATATTCCGGTTCTTGATGAATACTTTCATTTGTTGAGTGTCGAGTGCTTTTGTCGTCTAGTTTTGCATCCCTGGAGCAAGACGCTGGTATTAGATACCTACTTGGGTATCGTGCACCTTCAATAGAAACATGTCGTTTGAGTAGATTTTCGTCAACAATCGTTGTATTGCTTGCGGAGGCTACATTTTCACGGTTAGAGTCAGATTGTAGGTTTTGATTCTCATTCATACATTTTTGATTTTGAGGATGTAAAGTTTCAATAATATTTGAAGTAGAATTCGGAATAAAAAGGGTACCTGGACAACGATTCCTTTGGTTTGTTAAGTTAGCAAATTGTTTACATTCACATTCCAGATCTGCACTTTGATTCGGATTATGAGTGATGTTATCATGAAGAGTTCCACATAGTTTACTAGGACTATTGTCTGGTTCATTATTTATACTTTGATTCAGAGGACTATTATTTAAGTTAAGATGAACATTTCCATTTTTATGGGTATTATTAGATTCTAGTGTTATATTTCCGGTTTGATTTAGAAAACTTTGTGTTCGGTCCGGAGTGTCCAGCTTCAACGTGGTCTGATCGTGCACACCGATGGCGTCCGGAGGGTCGCGGGCGGCGAGAGGCGTCTGCGGACTGCACTCGCAAAGCACTGGCCGCGTCTTAACTTTTTCTAAAGCGGACACCTGCTGGCTGCAATAACACTGTAATGGCGGTTCATTAGCTTCGTCTAAGTCGGACAGCTGTTGATCGCATATAGCGGTGCCCGACACCTGTTGGTCGCAGACGGCCGTGACAGACGTCTGATGACCGCACTCGCACTGTACTGATTCTACACTTTCTTCTTCGAAATCATCGTCGGATACTGTTATAACAGATTGCACCTGAAAAAATTATTAATTATTATGTCAATTTTTTTTTAATTATGAAGTTTTTCTCATCAAAAAAAGTAAGTACGCTATCCTTATGATGGCATATTGGTGATGATATTAATGTATGCAATTATGATTTCCTCTAACGTATACCTATACAATTAAATCTGTAATCAATCATAAATATGATTATACAAATCTGTCTGAAGAAATTAGAGGATTTTATCAGTTTTCCGGACTTTGAAGAATATATAAGAAAATAATAATTGCTCCCGAAAGGATGAAGATAGCCCGCTAAAAAATTACGTGGCTGTTATTTTAGACTACTGTGTAACATATACAAAAATTATTCAATCGGAGGAGGACAGTTCGGTACCTTTCCTCGAATGTTAACTTTTGACGTAAGTGATAAATGGTTACCAAAGGTGGTATAATGGATATTTGCGTGTCGTCGGGCAGCTCGGCGCTGCGGTCCGGCGTCGACGTCGCGCGCGCGGCGCCCGCGCAGCCGCGCACACGACGCTGCAACAAAGTTACAGAGGCTGTTGCTCGGCGGCTTCACTTTTCTTTTAAGATGAGTCGAATGATGACAGCGAGAACCGCTTAGGAAGCCAAATTTTCAGGCTTCAAATAAGTATTCAGGTATAAACGTCATAGTTATTCAAAAAAGCATTTGTGTAGCGACTGGTTATTTTTACTATACTTAGCTTATTTTTGTTAGTCTTGAAAATAAACATTGGTCCAAACATTTTCAGTAAAATATCTACAACTTAAATAAACGAATTTACTGACCTGTGCAGGAAAATAAAGAGTCGGTTAAAAAAACACCAATGATGCTCATAATCATATATCCAGCAGACCAAACAAACTAGTTAGACTTCCGAGACAGCACGGGGGTATCCTCAAAGGGGCGAAAGTCTCCGCTGGAGTCGAGCTGGTCGGGTGAGGGCGACAGCGGAGGCGGCGGCGGGAGCGGCAGCGGGGGGGACGGCGACGGCGACATCGGCGCTCGGCGGCGGCGCGGCTGGCGCACGCACATGGCGGGCAGCGACGCGCGCGGCTCCGGCGCGCTCAGGTGGTCGCCGCTCGCCACCGAGCTCAACGGGTACTCTTCTTTCTTTTTTAGCTGTGAAACATAATTCCTATGAGACAATAAGTTTTTTTTACACTTGTGAAATATGCTACCAAACTTTTTTTAATTCCATATCCTTCATTAATTCCATATTCCATTCACTTACAGCTTTCCTAAATTTTATGACATTCAGAATTGGTAAACTCTATAGACCGAGCAGTACATTCCTCAAGATTTCCTAAACCATCCACATTCTCTAATATAATCCTGTGACGATCTACAATTCGTAAAAACTTCATTAAATCTATATCTATCCAGTCAAGCCCTGATGACCTTGGTGTCACATCATTCCAAACGCATAGGCAATATAAGCGAACGAAGGCACATGGAGCATCCTACCCGCGCCGTAACATCATGATGCTACATTTATTTATTGACGCTCGTCGCGCCGCTTCACGTCTACAGACAAGTCGAGACACGCCTACCTGCGCCTTGGCCTGCCGCAGCTGGCGCGCCATCTGCTTGACGATGATGCTACAGACTCGTATTGACGCTTCCCGTCTACAGACAAGTCGAGACACGCCTACCTGCGCCTTGGCCTGCCGCAGCTAGCGCACCATCTGCTTGACGATGATGCTACACACTCGTATTAACGCTCGTCGCGCCGCTTGACGTCTACAGACAAGTCGAGACACGCCTACCTGCGCCTTGGCCTGCCGCAGCTGGCACGCCATCTGCTTGACGATGATGCTACAGACTCGTATTGGCGCTCGCCGCGACGCTTCACACCTACAGACAAGTCGAGACACGCCTACCTGCGCCTTGGCCTGCCGCAGCTGGCACGCCATCTGCTTGACGATGATGCTACAGACTCGTATTGACGCACGTCGCGACGCTTCACGTCTACAAAGTCGAGACACGCCTACCTGCGCCTTGGCCTGCCGCAGTTAACGCACCATCTGCTTGACGATGATGCTACAGACTCGTATTGACGCTCGTCGCGACGCTTCACGTCTACAGACAAGTCGAGACACGCCTACCTGCGCCTTGGCCTGCCACAACTAGCGCACCATCTGCTTGACGATGATGCTACACACTCGTATTGACGCACGTCGCGACGCTTCACGTCTACAAAGTCGAGACACGCCTACCTGCGCCTTGGCCTGCCGCAGTTAACGCACCATCTGCTTGACGATGATGCTACAGACTCGTATTGACGCTCGTCGCGACGCTTCACGTCTACAGACAAGTCGAGACACGCCTACCTGCGCCTTGGCCTGCCACAACTAGCGCACCATCTGCTTGACGATGATGCTACACACTCGTATTGACGCACGTCGCGACGCTTCACGTCTACAGACAAGTCGAGACACGCCTACCTGCGCCTTGGCCTGCCGCTGCTAGCGCACCATCTGCTTGACGATGATGCTACACACTCGTATTGACGCTCGTCGCGACGCGTCACGCCTACAGACAAGTCGAGACACGCCTACCTGCGCCTTGGCCTGCCGCAGCTAGCGCACCATCTGCTTGACGATGATGCTACAGACTCGTATTGACGCTCGTCGCGACGCTTCCCGTCTACAGACAAGTCGAGACACGCCTACCTGCGCCTTGGCCTGCCGCAGCTGGCGCGCCATCTGCTTGATGATGATGCTACAGACTCATGTTGACACTCGTCGCGACGCTTCCCGTCTACAGACAAGTCGAGACACGCCTACCTGCGCCTTGGCCTGCCGCAGCTGGCGCGCCATCTGCTTGACGATGATGCTACAGACTCGTATTGGCGCTCGCCGCGACGCTTCACACCTACAGACAAGTCGAGACACGCCTACCTGCGCCTTGGCCTGCCGCAGCTGGCACGCCATCTGCTTGACGATGATGCTACAGACTCGTATTGACGCACGTCGCGACGCTTCACGTCTACAAAGTCGAGACACGCCTACCTGCGCCTTGGCCTGCCGCAGTTAACGCACCATCTGCTTGACGATGATGCTACAGACTCGTATTGACGCTCGTCGCGACGCTTCACGTCTACAGACAAGTCGAGACACGCCTACCTGCGCCTTGGCCTGCCACAACTAGCGCACCATCTGCTTGACGATGATGCTACACACTCGTATTGACGCACGTCGCGACGCTTCACGTCTACAAAGTCGAGACACGCCTACCTGCGCCTTGGCCTGCCGCAGTTAACGCACCATCTGCTTGACGATGATGCTACAGACTCGTATTGACGCTCGTCGCGACGCTTCACGTCTACAGACAAGTCGAGACACGCCTACCTGCGCCTTGGCCTGCCACAACTAGCGCACCATCTGCTTGACGATGATGCTACACACTCGTATTGACGCACGTCGCGACGCTTCACGTCTACAGACAAGTCGAGACACGCCTACCTGCGCCTTGGCCTGCCGCTGCTAGCGCACCATCTGCTTGACGATGATGCTACACACTCGTATTGACGCTCGTCGCGACGCTTCACGCCTACAGACAAGTCGAGACACGCCTACCTGCGCCTTGGCCTGCCGCAGCTAGCGCACCATCTGCTTGACGATGATGCTACAGACTCGTATTGACGCTCGTCGCGCCGCTTCACGTCTGCAGACAAGTCGAGACACTAATACCTGCGCCTTGGCCTGCCGCAGCTGGCGCACCATCTGCTTGACGATAATGCTACAGACTCGTATTGACGCTCGTCGCGACGCTTCACGTCTACAGACAAGTCGAGGGCCTACCTGCGCCTTGGCCTGCCGCAGCTGGCGCGCCATCTGCTTGACGATGATGCTACAGACTCGTATTGACGCTCGTCGCGACGCTTCCCGTCTACAGACAAGTCGAGACACGCCTACCTGCGCCTTGGCCTGCCGCAGCTGGCGCGCCATCTGCTTGATGATGATGCTACAGACTCATGTTGACACTCGTCGCGACGCTTCCCGTCTACAGACAAGTCGAGACAGGCCTACCTGCGCCTTGGCCTGCCGCAGCTGGCGCACCATCTGCTTGACGATGATGCTACAGACTCGTATTGACGCTCGTCGCGACGCTTCACGTCTACAGACAAGTCGAGACACGCCTACCTGCGCCTTGGCCTGCCGCAGCTAGCGCACCATCTGCTTGACGATGATGCTACAGACTCGTATTGACGCTCGTCGCGACGCTTCACGTCTACAGACAAGTCGAGACACGCCTACCTGCGCCTTGGCCTGCCGCAGCTGGCGCACCATCTGCTTGACGATGATGCTACAAACTCGTATTGACGCTCGTTGCGACGCTTCACGTCTACAGACAAGTCGAGACACGCCTACCTGCGCCTTGGCCTGCCGCAGCTGGCGCACCATCTGCTTGACGATGATGCTACACACTCGTATTGACGCTCGTCGCGCCGCTTCACGTCTACAGACAAGTCGAGACACGCCTACCTGCGCCTTGGCCTGCCGCAGATGGCGCAGCATCTGCTTGACGATGATGCTACAGACTCGTATTGACGCTCGTCGCGCCGCTTCACGTCTACAGACAAGTCGAGACACGCCTACCTGCGCCTTGGCCTGCCGCTGCTAGCGCACCATCTGCTTGACGATGATGCTACACACTCGTATTGACGCACGTCGCGACGCTTCACGTCTACAGACAAGTCGAGACACGCCTACCTGCGCCTTGGCCTGCCGCTGCTAGCGCACCATCTGCTTGACGATGATGCTACACACTCGTATTGACGCTCGTCGCGACGCTTCACGCCTACAGACAAGTCGAGACACGCCTACCTGCGCCTTGGCCTGCCGCAGCTAGCGCACCATCTGCTTGACGATGATGCTACAGACTCGTATTGACGCTCGTCGCGCCGCTTCACGTCTGCAGACAAGTCGAGACACTAATACCTGCGCCTTGGCCTGCCGCAGCTGGCGCACCATCTGCTTGACGATAATGCTACAGACTCGTATTGACGCTCGTCGCGACGCTTCACGTCTACAGACAAGTCGAGGGCCTACCTGCGCCTTGGCCTGCCGCAGCTAGCGCACCATCTGCTTGACGATGATGCTACAGACTCGTATTGACGCTCGTCGCGACGCTTCCCGTCTACAGACAAGTCGAGACACGCCTACCTGCGCCTTGGCCTGCCGCAGCTGGCGCGCCATCTGCTTGATGATGATGCTACAGACTCATGTTGACACTCGTCGCGACGCTTCCCGTCTACAGACAAGTCGAGACACGCCTACCTGCGCCTTGGCCTGCCGCAGCTGGCGCACCATCTGCTTGACGATGATGCTACAGACTCGTATTGACGCTCGTCGCGACGCTTCACGTCTACAGACAAGTCGAGACACGCCTACCTGCGCCTTGGCCTGCCGCAGCTAGCGCACCATCTGCTTGACGATGATGCTACAGACTCGTATTGACGCTCGTCGCGCCGCTTCACGTCTACAGACAAGTCGAGACACGCCTACCTGCGCCTTGGCCTGCCGCAGATGGCGCAGCATCTGCTTGACGATGATGCTACAGACTCGTATTGACGCTCGTCGCGACGCTCCACGTCTAGAGACAAGTCGAGACACGCCTACCTGCGCCTTGGCCTGCCGCAGCTAGCGCACCATCTGCTTGACGATGATGCTACAGACTCGTATTGACGCTCGTCGCGCCGCTTCACGTCTGCAGACAAGTCGAGACACTAATACCTGCGCCTTGGCCTGCCGCAGCTGGCGCACCATCTGCTTGACGATAATGCTACAGACTCGTATTGACGCTCGTCGCGACGCTTCACGTCTACAGACAAGTCGAGGGCCTACCTGCGCCTTGGCCTGCCGCAGCTGGCGCGCCATCTGCTTGACGATGATGCTACACACTCGTATTGACGCTCGTCGCGACGCTTCACGTCTACAGACAAGTCGAGACACGCCTACCTGCGCCTTGGCCTGCCGCAGCTGGCGCACCATCTGCTTGACGATGATGCTACAGACTCGTATTGACGCTCGTCGCGACGCTTCACGTCTACAGACAAGTCGAGACACGCCTACCTGCGCCTTGGCCTGCCGCAGCTAGCGCACCATCTGCTTGACGATGATGCTACAGACTCGTATTGACGCTCGTCGCGACGCTTCCCGTCTACAGACAAGTCGAGACACGCCTACCTGCGCCTTGGCCTGCCGCAGCTGGCGCGCCATCTGCTTGATGATGATGCTACAGACTCATGTTGACACTCGTCGCGACGCTTCCCGTCTACAGACAAGTCGAGACACGCCTACCTGCGCCTTGGCCTGCCGCAGCTGGCGCACCATCTGCTTGACGATGATGCTACAGACTCGTATTGACGCTCGTCGCGACGCTTCACGTCTACAGACAAGTCGAGACACGCCTACTTGCGCCTTGGCCTGCCGCTGCTAGCGCACCATCTGCTTGACGATGATGCTACAGACTCGTTAACGCTCGTCGCGACGCTTCACGTCTGCAGACAAGTCGAGACACGCCTACCTGCGCCTTGGCCTGTCGCAGCTGGCGCACCATCTGCTTGACGATGATGCTACAGACTCGTATTGACGGTCGTCGCGACGCTTCACGTCTACAGACAAGTCGAGACACGCCTACCTGCGTCTTGGCCTGCCGCAGCTGGCGCGCCATCTGCTTGACCATGATGCTACAGACTCGTATTGACGCTTGTCGCGACGCTTCACGTCTACAGACAAGTCGAGACACGCCTACCTGCGCCTTGGCCTGCCGCAGCTGGCGCACCATCTGCTTGACGATGGTGCGCTGCAGGTCGAGCTTGACGCGCGCGTCGCGGCGCTCGACGTCGACGGCCACCACGAGCCGCCGCAGCGAGTTCAGCTCCTCAATCAGCCCGAGGTTGAGCTTGTGCATCGCGCGCAGCTTCATGCCGCTCGACTGCCGACAACAGAACAAGCTTGCCACGAGATCACTTTCAAAACGCTTCTGCCGGGTTATTCCCACCAAACAACTGACATCAGAGATGAAACCAGACTAGAGTATTTGGTGGTAACTACTTGGAATATTTTTCCCACTTGTTACCACTATAATATTAACTACTGGGAAAAATAAATCCCAGGAATTATAATAATTCCCAACTGTTCCCACAGGTGGGGACAAAAACCCAGTTGTTACCACTGGTGTCAGGTGGGTGGCAACAGGTGGGAATAACCCCTTCTGCCTTGAATGGCAGGTATTTCACACAATGCGTAAAGCTCGAGAATATGCTAGAGTCTGTGCAGAAGATGAACGTCATATTTTAAAAAAATCAAGTTTATGACATTTAGCAACAATCCGGACGATTAAGTGTTGTGGGAATAACGACGCCTATGAATTATTACTGTTACCCTTAAATTATAAAATTCATTTCCTTCTGAAGAAAGTGTCAATTTGCTAGCCAAGTTTAGAGATATCAGGACCAATATTGCTTCCCAATATTAGAATGCATCGGCATGTGTTAGCGTCTCATAAAGGACAATCTTACATAATACCTAAATATAACACACAGTTACAACCTCGGCTTGATTGAGTACCGAGCATCTATCATATTTAGTTTCTACGCTATACGCTTGAGAAAACATCTCGCGGTCATCTACTCTCTGCAGCATACATTTCTCACCGACCCAAATCCTCCCATGGGTGTCGTAAAAATGGAGTGTCATCACAATACTGCCATCAGCAATCTGTTAACATTTACCTCCTAATGCGTCCATACACATCGGTAGGGATTGGGCACGCCCAGAAGTGGACCCTTACTACCGTTTGGTAGCCAGATTTGGATTTGGGCTGCCGGGAACGGGAATATGGTTTTCCACATGGTATTAGCCACCTATGAAATGGGAAGAACTTTCCCATCTCTTAGCCGGATTTGGTATTGCTAATTAATAAACATAGTTACAATTACAAATCAGTAATGGAAAAGTCCCATTTTGCAACCATGGGATGGGGTTACAACATGGGATTCTATTTCCCGTTTCGAAGCTGATTACTAAACATAGTTACAAATCGGCAATGTGTAACAAACCATTTCGGAGCTGGTTACAAAACTTTGGCTACCAAACGGTATTATAGGTGAAAATTTTAAAAAAGTCACCTGTTGTGACGATAGAGAACTATTTAAAATTTGTAACACAAACAATACAAACGCCTATTCGAACACGTCACAACAGGTGACTTTCTTAAGTTTTTCACCTATAAAGGCATTAAAGGCAGTGGACTGGGCCCGGCTGACGTGTAGAGTGGGATGAAGGCCGCACCTGCAGGTTGAGCTCCATGCCGTCGATCCGCTCGCGGTACTTGGCGGCCTCCTCGCGCAGCAGCGCTCCCAGCCGCACCGGCACCAGGTCGCCGCACTGCAACAACGGCTACTGTCTCCACTCTGTTAACTCTCTAATGAATACGCAGCCATATATGGCCACATATTGTTTGCTATTAGGGTTCGAATTTGAAATGCATTTTTGGTTGTTTGCATTTGGGCTAGAACTCTACAAGCATCGAATCGCCTAGTCGTCTTAGAAAAGCTTATGTCCTGTGTTATCCAACTTTACAGAATAAAACCTAGTATTTAGTTTACATAAACCATGCAACTGTTCAAATCTTTGATGATTTTGGTGGTCATTTTGATGAAATTTTACTATAGCACCGATATCCGAATTGTGGAAATAACAGTAGCATTTTTCTAGATTTTAGTATTACGAGTATATATATGACATATATATATGGAAGAGCTAACATTCTTCAACGATTAGTAGGTAGTTAGTACAGAATCACAGGTTTAACCTAAAATCTTTGTGCAGCTCGCAGTTAAATTGTAAATCTACGAGATATTTATCAAAAATTTAAATAAAAATTAAGCATATAAGTATAGAGAATTCCAACTTAGGTACGAATAAACAGAAAACAAAGATAAAAAATATCAATGTTTGGACCAATGTTTGTAACTCAACATTAACAATGTGATCAATGCAATGTTTGTAACCCACAATGTTATAATATAATTATTTAAACGTAAGACATAGACTTATATTTTCAATAGTTCCCTTCGCGATACTCGACAGCCCTGTCAAGTCTGAACAAACAATCTGTTCCCATCAGATCTTACCTCGTCCCCGGTGCAACACATGCCCGCCATCACTTCCGCGTCTTTCTTGAGAACTTCGCTAAAACAGATAAGTAGGTAAGTTATTTATCAGATCAGGCTACTGTTTTATGACAATTATGACACGTCTCCTACTCGTACTAATGCAGGGGTTCATAAAATGTGCGATCCACTCCTAAATCTTCAATCGTACATAGATGTATTCATTTATTATCTTATCTCATATCATAAGGGGGCGTATTTTGTTTTCATTAAAGAGTTCGGGGACCCTTGTAGTAAACGTTTGTATACTACTAGTCCTGGGTGCTTAGCCAAGTTGCCAAGCGCTAGCGCTTGCTAGCGCAGCGTAGTTTTCCCTCTCTGTCGCTCCTTCATATTAGTGCGACAAAGAGGGAAAACTACGATTCGCTAGCAAGCGCTAGCGATTGGCAACTTGGCTAAGCACCCTGTAGCTAAGGTGTGTATACTAACGCGTCCCCCTCGACGGCGGCGGTGCGCATGCGCGACAGCGACTGCTCGCACTGCTGCACGTCCTTCTGCAGCCGCTTGATCTCCCTGCAGGGCAAGGAAAACTGTCTACAGACAAAAAGCCGGGACTTATAAGCAAATATCAAATAACCCTTCACTATTTAGATGCAATACTAATTTACCTCACAACCTTACAAAAACAAGCCGGTTGATGAATTGAGGATATAGGATAATCGGGAAATTAGTTTTGAAATAACCTGTCTTTCGCCACCACGTCCTTCTGCAGCGATTCATTCATTAATGATAACTCTAGTAGCCTATTCTCTCTATCCGTGCCACCGTAATTCTGGAACAAAAAGACGCCAGTTAACGTTTTTTCAACAGAGTTTTGGATTTTCCTTCTTTAATCACTAAATTAACCATGTTCACAGTAGGAAACACCCACTGCGGCGCACGGCACACACCTCACGCACGACGTCGACCCTTCGGGGGGTGCACACTGTACACTACTTTCCTTCCGGACAACCGCAAGGAAAGATGGTAATAAAAGTGTATATTAGGTATTGTGCATGATTTGATCGCGCGCCGCCGCGCCGTTGTGTGTTGGAATTTAAACAATCCTAAGTTTTCAATATTATACGTATTTTTTTCAATATGTGGTTTAAAGCAATGTTTGATTTCAATTTACTACTTTTTGATAACGCATTTACCATCAATGCATAAATTTGAACCACGCATCTTCATGGATGAGAAAAAACGTGTACCTGTTCACAGACGGCCTTCTTAGGTATCTATTTTGAAGGAAGGGAGATGAAAATAAAGACATCATTACAACAAATGATATAATAAATAGCAAAGCAAGTACATGTATTAAAAAACACGACATTATAAAAGCCTGAGATGTCGCGCCGGGTCCGGCTCGTCGCCGCTCGCCGCGCCCGCGCCCGCGCCGCGCGCGTGCCGCGTTAGCCTGATGCGACAAAACAAAACACCACTATGAGTGGACAGACCTGAGATGGAACTATATTAAAATAGTTGAGTTGGGGTTAACCTACCACAGATTTCAAAATACCTCTGATATTGTAATTAGGTCAATGGGTAAATAGATTCGGCCTTTGACGATAGAACAGAGAACTCAAGTCTCAAGTCAAGAGAGGAGCGGAGTTGTACAAAATTGACCAATTACATTTTTCAAATTCAAAATTCGAAACACTGTCATGCGGTCTCATTGGCCAATTTTGCACATCTCCGCTCCTCTCCGCCTCAGTGGAGCAGCACTCTTAAATCAGCAACTTACTTAGCACTCAGCCGACCTCAAGGTCTCAGATGGCCTCAAATGCACGTACCTACAATTACCTACATAATATCTAAGAAACAGCGTGAGAGGTCGAGTTTCTAACCAGATTATCAAACGAGTACCTACTTAGGTATTATAATACCTATTCGTACAACCTGTATATACATGTTGTATCATCGGCATCACCGCCTTTGAAATCTTGACACCCCATATGTGTAAGTCATACCTAACTGAGCAATTTTATACATTTTGGTGGTCTGATCTTGAAATTTTGTTCGAGTTACTTTTATTTTATGATTTCAGGGTTGGTCCCTTAGTAAAATTCGCTCAGTAGGTACGGCTTACACATGTCTGAGCTTTTCAGCGGGTGTTTAAACAGAACCTAAGAAGGAGGTACAGCCTGGCAAAAAAGAGTAGATATTAAAAAGTGGCAACATTGTAGTGTCGTCCCGTTTAGGGCCTGCAGTACCGGGGCCGGTACTGAGATTTTCATTTCCCGGTACCGAGCGGTACCAGTACCGGGACTCCCGGTTCTGTCCGGTTCTTGCATCGGCGTATGACTTAATGACTTTATTACTAAATTGGCTATTGAACAAATAAATATAAATAAACCGTAATGCAGCGCTTATAGGATTAAATGTGACGTTTTCAAGTTAAAGATCGCGTACCATATAGACGAAATTTGCTCGTATTTTTATACGAATTAGAGCGTCCTTGTGCTTAAGTGACAATTTTGTACCTTTATGAAAATGCCACAAAACTCACAAACTATACATATGTATATCGTCCATTAAAGACAAAAGCGGCACAACTTAAAAACCAAAAAAAATATTTTATTGCAAAAACGACATTATAAACACTAATATTTTACGTGGCACTAAGACACCTGTCGATTTGTCGTTAGAAAGTATCAAAATTATGCATGTACCATTTTTGCACTATCAGTCTATCACGCTTTCGTTACTAACTTCAGTGCTGAACCACCATTTTGTCAGTTGCGACTCGACCGTTGACCAAAACGCATGACATTTTTGAGAAAAAGTGCCATAAAGCCAAAAAACCGGCCAAGTGCGAGTCGGACTCGCGCGCGAAGGGTTCCGTACCATGATCAATTTATTATTAAAAAATACAGTTAAATCAACCTACCTCAAAAACTATAGGAGATAATTTAATCAAACCAAAAATCGTTGGTAGAGTTTATTCATGTGCATAACATATATATTTTTTAGAATTTTATATCGCGTAGTTTAAATAATCACCAAATTAAAAATTTAAAAAACCGACTTCAACCGGTTTCTCCAAGATTCCCGACTTGTTTCCATCATTGGTTTCCTCAAATCCTACTTTCTGAATGCACATTCAAATGAATGAAAATTACCAAAAGCGCCATACATGTACCTATAACATTTGAAGAGATCCCTCGATTTCTCCAGGATCCCATCATCAGACCCCAACTTGGTGCCAATGGGACCATCTCGGGGTAATACACGTTCGATCACAAAAAGAAATTTTAGAATCGGTTCACTATTCTCGGAGATATCAGGTAACATACATACAACAAAAAAAAAAAAAAAAAAATCAGTCGAATTGAGAACCTCCTCCTTTTTTTGAAGTCGGTTAAAAATAGAGAGGGGGACACATTTTTCAGACTTTGAGAGCTGATATCTCGAAAACGATTTGCTTAAATAAAAATTAAATTTATAAACCTTCATATCATTTTCAAAAATCTTTCTATTAATACCCCACACGCCTATATACAACAAAAAAATTTTTTATACCCCTCAGTTACATGTAAGGAGGGCCCCCACCCCAATAGTTTTTTTTACAATTTGGTATCATAATCCTGTAGTGGTTCATACAACACTTATCTTTACCAAATTTCGTTACTGTAGCATTTATAGTTTCTGAGTGAATCGGCTGTGACAGACGGACATGACGAATCTATAAGGGTTCCGTTTTCGCCATTTTGGCTACGGAATCCTAAAAATAAGTGATTATGTTAAGAATGTTATAAGGAAAACTGCCATATTTGTATTTGTGGCAGTTTTGAATAAAATAAATATGTAAACATTGTGTTCCTTTATATAAAAAGAAGTCGCAATACGGAATGTGGCGGTTTAGATTTTAAAATTTTATCCTCTTAAATTGGATTTTTCCTAAAACAAAAGTGCCGTATTTGGATTTGCAAACTTTTTGAATTAAAAATATATGCGAGTCCATCAATCACAGGTGTCATATTTATACATGTGGCTGTTTAGAATTAAATAAATATGTATGTATTATTCATAAATACGGAATCTGGCAGTTTAGATTCTGAAATGTACCTACACTTACTTAGAATAATATTTAAATCCATAAAATGTGCCAGATATATGTTCTTGTTATGCAGTGAGTTATGTTTGTTTTGCATGAAATCTGCTAATTTCTTGCAAAACATGTTTGTTTTGCTGATCTGAACAAGAAATAATATTGCCCCTAGGTATAAAAAAACAATAAAATTTGATATTATTAATATTAGTATAGGTAAATCAGTGAACATCAAAATGTCATAATTCAAAGATAGTTTTTTTTTTTGTGGACAGGCATACAGAGGTTTGAAGACCATACATCTGTTATCATCATCAATGTCATAATTTAAAGATAGCTTTTTTGTGGATTGGTCTACAGAGGTGTAATATACTTATAAATTTTATCCATTTTATGTATTAATTATATTATGTGTAAATGTTTTGCTTTAAATATAAATAAAATATACACACACAAAAGCACTCGTGTACTTTACACGATCACAGCTACATAAGAGTTAAAAACATAATCTCTATATTTGTTAATACACAAAACAGCTCTGAAAAAACACGCTTCTTGTTTATTTAACATAGAACCGGGAAAGAACCGGGACATTATCTTCAGTACCGGTCCTCGCGGTACCGGGAGTACCGGGAAATTCCCGGTACTGAGAGAACCGGGAGCAGGCCCTAGTCCCGTTTGATCATTGATTTGACAGGTCACTACGATGTTGCTATTTTTTAATTTCTTTTTTTTTTGCCAAGCTGTAGGTACCTAGTAACTACAGTGTCAGTGTGAGCTCACCACTCGTCCGAGCCGAAGATGTCGCTCTGCGTGACCTCGAAGAAGTGTATGCCGTCGAGCTGGCGGTCGGAGTCGCGCAGCCGCCGCAGCACCTCCAGCACGCCGCGCAGGTCCGAGTCCTTCCTCGCGAGCCGCCGCCGCAGCACGCACGTCTCCGCCCGCAGCTCCAGCTCCACCTGCCGACACCTGGCGCTTCAAGCACCGCCTAGCGTTGAAAATGTCGGAAAAAAACAAATTGTTTTTTTCGGGAATGTATGAAAATTTCGTTTTTTTCCGTTTTTTTCGGGTTTTTACAGAAATAATCAATGTCACTGTCACTCCTTTCCATCTGTTTCAATTGATTTTTCCTCGGTGACATCGCGTTATCCTGGTATAAGTGAAAATTAGACCTAATTCTCCTTGGTTTATAGTTGAAAATTAATGTGGAAAAATTCATTAATTTTTTCGAAAAAATCCGGAAAAAAACAAGCTGTTTGGAAAGAAACGGGATTTAATCTGGAAATTTTCAACGCTAGCACCGACCCACGACAAACTATGTCTCTTTTTATCGATACAGTCAAAAAGGCTCAGCTCCAGCTCCACCTGCGGACACCAGGGTGCTTAGCCAAGTTGCCAATCGCTAGCGCTTAGTCGTCAATCGTAAGCGAAAGGCAGCTAACTGTCTTTGTCGCATTAATATGCAAGAGTGACAGAGAGGGAAAACTACGATACGCTACTAAGCGCTAGCGATTGGCAACTTGGCTAAGCATCCTGGCGCTTCAAGCACCACCCTGGACAAACTACCGGCCTCTTTTTATCGATACAGTCAAAAAGGCTCCGCTCCAGCTCTGTATGCGGACAGCTGGCCGATCAAGCACCACCCCAGACAAAATACCCGCCCCTTTTTATCGATACAGTTAAAAGAGCAACTCCAACTTTATCTGCGGAAAGCTGACGCTTAAAGCACCACCCCACGACACAAACTAGGTCTTTTTATCGAATCAGTTAAAAAGGCGCAGCTGTAGCGCTATCAGCGGACAGCTGGCGCTTCAAGCACCACCCCAGACAAACTACCCACCTCTTTTTATCGATACAGTTAAAAAGCCGCAGCTCGGACTCTATCAGTTTACGCCTGACGCTTCAACCAGGCATCCACGAACCACGGGGGAGGTTGCCCCATGGGGCATACTACCCGTTTGTTTTTAGACGCAGTTAAGATGATACCTGCGCTCCCATAAACGCCTACTGGAAAGAGACGCCTTTATGGCTCCAATACGTACCTCATTAGGATTGAACTTTTCGGACAAATCACGAAAAATAGGTGTGATTTGTGCTTTGAATCAAAAATCAGTATTATAAATACCTAAACTTCATTAATACCTTTATCATAATTATTTGTAAATCATAGTTATATTCCGTTATTTAAAGCCATACAATTGTAAAGATAAAGAAGACCTGACTGAAAAATAATTTTATCGAGCAAATTTATTTCAAAAGATTATAACTCCAATTTCCAGCACTAAATTACGCAGGTATCGCCCAACTTGCACACGAGATATTAGTGCTAGAGCTTCGAGAGGGAGCAAGCGACAATGCCAAACTTGTGTTTATCCTAGCTTAGGCCTGACGCGTAACAAGAACTGGGTTTATAGGCCAGTAATAATGAGTATTGATGAAATGCCGGCCTGTCTTAGCGTCTTCTTTACTTATGCTGTTGGCAACATTACTTAACGGTCTGATAGTTAGGAATAGGTACTACTTACAATCTGCTGTGAACATGGTTATACATATTATGTTGGCTACAAATAGGGCTGCCTTCCGACCTGATTTATCCTACTTTTTATGTGAGTTGTTGACGTTAACACTTTTCATGCAAGGAAAGTGAAGAAAAACTTGGATTTACGCCGAATGTCCGGAATTTTTGGTTTCTTTGACCTGGTTTTACGGCCGGAATGGCAGCCCTCGCTACAAACGGCGAGAGCCCCGGTGCTGACCTCCTGGTGGCGGCGGCGCTCGGCGGCGGCGCGCCGCGTGCCGTCCTGCTCCAGCTCCTCGACGGCGCGCACCAGCAGCGCGTTCTGCGCCACCAGGTCGCTCACCCAAGACCGCAACACTCGCAACTGCATCTACACATCCAGGACTAACTATAAACATTACATTAAAAAAAATTTGGATTTCGAAGCGATTATTTTTAAAACCTATTTAATGTAGATGATAAAACGTATTCTTTTTCAAAAGCTCCAACGATACTACACCCCACAGATCGAAAGCATAATAACATCCTCATTTTTAACAGAGGTTTTTTTAAAAGGGATTCGATGAAACTAAAAGATGTCCTACGGAGCACTAAAATAAAAACAATAAACTTCAACGAGTGTTCATACACTAAAGCTCTGTGTACAATCTTAGGCAGCGCTAGCTTTTGATTTAGCGAGTCAATACCTCAATACTCAATCATTAATTTACGGAAAATTAACCCCCTTATTCATAAACGTCTGCTAACTTAACAAGCCGCTAATAGTTGTTTCTCCCTTTCGATCTTAACAATGTGTCCATAAGAGCAAAAGGGACAAACAATACTTAGCAGCTTGTTAAGTTAGCAGACGTTTATGAATAAGGGGGTTAGTCTTTACAAAGTTTTTCAGAACTGCTCGACGCTCTAGCATAAGCTAGTATATTTACAAATCCACAAGAGATCCCATCCCTATAGCTATAGCTTTTATGTCTCCGACTCCTACATTCCACGAAAAAGTCCCGTACAAACACGGTTCTTCTCATGTTTGTGGGTTTATCGAAGTTCTCTTTCGTGACCAGGGGAGTCAAAAGTCGCTCAAAAGAATTAACTAATAACTCAGAAGAAACCTTCAATAATCGGAATATACACGTGTTCGTACGGGAGAGCTCATGTATGCTTAGCACATGATTGGTATGACAGTATGTCGCCGCGAGATAGATTTTCCATTTTTTATTAACTATATGAATAAAAGAGGGATGGATAATCTATCTCGCGGCGACATACTGTCGCACTAATCGTGTGCTAAGCCCCATGGAATGGTCGCTAAGCGCACCTGCAGCTTGTCGGCGCCGCCGACGCGCTCGACAACAGCGAGGCGCTCCTCGTAGGCGCGCGTGACGTCACCGAGCACGCCGAGCGTGGCGCCGCGCCGGCACGCGCACCGCTCGCGCGGCTCGCACGCCTCGCCCGCGCGCTCGGCCTCGCGACCACACTCCACCACGTTCTCCATCGCCGTCAGCTCGGAGCGCGACTGACTTCTGACAGCTGACGTTTCATTGACAACTTTGTTCTTTTGTGCTGTTGTTCGGGAGTGCCATCGTTTAGAATGAAGGGTTGATACTAAGTAGCAAAGAGGTAGAGTAGTATAATTATACGCTGTAATTAAACTTAAAAATTTAGTTTTTCTTCTGAAGGCAAAACGTTAGTATTAGTTGTCGGTTTCTAAGAATGAACATGGTTTGCAGACAGTTTAGAAATGGGCCTTATACTTCTGACGTTAAGTTTATCGGAAAAATAATCAGTTTTACCCTCATATTCAATGACGTTTAAATGCTCATAATTATTAGAGTCTGGCTCAAAGAGAATAAAATCACTACGTGTCTGGCTAATGAAATATAGCCCCAACTTTTGGCGGAAAATTCAAGAAATCTAGCTGGATGTGCGAGTGCGACCAGCCATAGATTTTTTGAAGCAATATTTCATTAGCCAGACTCTACTTAATAACTAGGTAAGAACTCTCTGTCAAAAGTTCGTTCTTATATTATATAGATCTCAGGGGCTATAGTATATTATCATGTATCTCGTTTGTTTCATGGGCCTAAAAATCCCGGTCTGATCGGTTGATAAACTTGTGTGAGGATACGGATCCAACACATTTAAAAGAAATTTGTTGTTTATTAGGTTCAGTTTGTCTGTGAACTCTGGATCTTCTTTATGCCGAGAAGAATAAATTGTTCTAAGAACAAATAGTTGTAGATTTATTTAAATTAAATTATAATGTTACATGGCGCAGCCGGTAGGATATGAAACTACGCTTCCATAGCAATAAATAATCAATGTTCCATAGGAAACCTGATTTTGACTTATATTACGGGGAACCTATTATTACACACAATGTTTTTTTTTTGTAACTAGTAAGTTTATGAACGGAACAGACCAGATCCGTTACATTTACTTTATACAGTCATCTCCGCTTCTCTTTTATTCTTTTTTTTGTAGGCTCACCGCCGCGCACTACGAAATCGTGAATTTATTTTATTTTATTTTATTTCGGGCATCAGCATCTGTCCTGTGTGTTTTATCTTTAAGTATTTCATACTATTGTTTTTCGTTGTCAATGAACCCTACTTATTTTATTATTTGGGATAAGCTGCCTAGATCTAAGCTGCGAATAATTACACACACCGGCAATGGAAACCGGTCAGGTCAGGTCTTCATAGAAAATAATGCAAACATGGAGATTTCTAATATTTTTAAAAATATTTATAGTGTAGGTAAAATCTATTTTTAAATCAGGTTGTATTGGAATTCCCCTAAATTTTTAAATAAACCCAAGGTTTGTATAGACAAAAATGTACACCGTTTAAGAAAACCACCAAAAATGTATGGTAAATCGAGTTTTATAATCACGAGGTGCTATTGTTATATCTACGGAGTCATCTGACGATAAAGTTCAGTGTATTTCGGATCGGGTGAAAACTTCAGGGAAATTCCAATACAATCTGATGTTAAAAACGGTTCCACTTGTATTTTAAATATTTGTAATCAGCATGTTTCCAGTATTTTCTATGAAAAAATCCACCTGACCCGTATTCATTGACCGCTAGTGTAGATGCTAATTCATCATTAGTTTCGTTGTTGGTCGATAATTTGGTGGTTCGTTGGCATGGTTACATAGGTTACGTTCTCTTGGGTCACCCTTAAAATCAGTTTTATCTATAGTTACTTACTTAATGTATTAGTATTAGAGCGCACTGGTTCATTTCTTCTAATTTAAAGTGTTGATTTTGTCACCTGGGTGACAGGACAGAATAACTAGGTACGAGGAATAGTTGACCCGCCCCGCCCTGTTGTTGAGCAAGAGACAAAGTTAGGTTTTGCTGATGATTTCGTATTCAAGGCAAAAGTATTTAGTAGGCAAAATAGAGAAGTGCCGATTTTAAGTTATAGAGGTGAAAAATAAAAGCTTCGTTAACAGTGTATATTATAATTTATTAAATTAATATTTTGGCTAATTCTTTGTACATTACAAGTTCACAATAATATACAAAAACAATATACACTACAAAATAGTACAGAGTCTGTCAACGAAGTACATAATATAAATATCTACAAAAATGGACCAGATTGTTTTTAAAAATGCGATTGCTGTAAGAGGATATATGAGAGACATTAAAAGGTTTCTCGACGTTCCTATGGACGCATGAATTGATTGCTTATAAGAGCTAGACGTTTAAAAAACTGGAACACCCAAAAAACATCAACAACTCATAGGTTTATTTATTTAACCTTTATTGCACAAAATAAAACTTGATGTACAAAAGGCGGACTTAATGCCATAAGGCATTCTCTACCAGTCAACCTTTACCTATTACCGGTTACCTATTTTGTGAGATATTATCTTGTAATATTCAGCTCCATACGGTTATTTTGACGTGGGTTGAATAAATCCCGACCCATTTAAGGGGTGAGGTTGATTAGGAGAATGTGTGTGTGCGACACTCCGACACTGCTCGAATCCCAACCTGATCTCATCTTAAATTGGTATATTTTTACCTTCTTAGTACAATATTACATTTAAATACCTTCATAAGGCTCTTAACAACACAAAACAAATGGCTATTGGAAATCAAAATCGAATTGCATTCAAATGTCTTGATCCTACGCCACATTCATTTCACTAGGTGACCCGATCGACCAAAATTATTTTCATCAAGCAGATTGTCAAAAAGCAATAAAAGCTTACGTTTTCCTTAAATATCGTCACATAACATAAATCACAACATTCTACATGAGATTATAACATTGACTACTTACACTATGCGGCGAGTTTCTCGGCCACCGAAGACACCAAAATTCAAAATGGTGCCGCAAACTTAACCTAATTTTAACGGTCACGTTTCACGATGTAGTGCTGACAATGTATTTATCAAGCTTAATATATCCATGTCCATTTACACCAAAAAGAACCCCAAGTCTCATTTTGGTTGTAATCACAATCTTACCATACACTACGACATCTAATGTGCACAGAAAATAATCCAAACTACTATTCCTTACAATTTTCTAATGCATCAACGTGGATATTACAAGAGTCTACACTTTCCAAGACCACATTTTTAATTGAATGTACTTTGGCAAGTTGTGAGGCGCCTTCCCGATAAGATAGCATGAGAAGTACCCGGTACAGTCGGCCTCGGATACCGTTCTGTGCTTCGCTACAGCAGATGAGGTATATGTTGAAGATATAACGACCTGCGTTTGACACATCACAACACATAAACATTAAATACCTAGTATGACTGTAAAACAATTAATACGTAGTCTTGAAGTATCTGACGGTAAAAGAATCGACAAGCACACAATTAATGTAGGTACTACACCTTTTTGGGTGAATATCTAAACGTCTCAACCGCCTAATTTTGGTGGCATCATTTTTGTAAAAGTCTCTAAACGTCTCAATGTTATACTTTGTCATTTGTATAAGGTGCCGTGGCTCCTTCAAATTACAAAGTAGCACATTGTAACGAATAGAAACTTCGGTAGAAATGATGCCACCAAAATTAGGCGGTTGAAACGCTCAGATATTCACCCTTTAACACGTGTCGTGGACAGGTCTCTCATTATTATTAATAGTTATGCGTTTAAGTGATGCATTTATACCTAAAGACAAAACAATATTCAGGTATTGGTGAAACCAATTAAAAATTAGCAAAATATCAATTTAAGACTTTGATAATCGCTTGATTTGACAAAAGCATGCCTTATAACCGCAATACTATGAACACAAAACTTTGGACAAGGGTACTATATCTCATCCATTCTACTTTGTAAATACAACGTTCGTATGCATTTAAAATGCTACAAAATTAAGTTATTATTAACTTGGAACTACTGATACTGACTTTATTTGGCACTAGGTACCTTAATCTCAAGCGATATGTCAATGATGAACCTTAACTACCTAACAATACGTCACATAATCTGAAAGTTCGGAAACTACAGTTAAGCTCGACAAGGATTACCTTATTCTCAACAAACGTATGTACTTTGATTTTGCACAAGTTCGAGTGCAGTTCGGTTCAAAGGCGTTTGTGCGAGACGACCGAGAAAGAATGTCAGACAAATCTGCTAATTCCATTGCAAAGTATCTTATTTGATAAGATACAGAGAGGAATTAACCCAATATTACTTGTAAAGATACACTATCTTATCTCACTGCCAAAACGGTGATAATGATAATACAACCAGATTTACAAACAAGGCAACAATACGTGCGCGCATGACATCACAGTATGTGATGCTCTTGAAATTGTAAGTCGCCAAAAGCTTTGATAACTGCTTACCGACCAGCGGGCAGTATGTTTGCTTACCACTAGCGTGGTATTTTGGACTTGGGATTGATGAAACCAAATTCGCTGTGCGACTATTATGTGAAATCCTTTGAAATTATATTTGGACACGTGAAAATAACTTATTTACAAATATTCTCACTCAGCAGGAACTTTAAAATATACTTAAAAATAAACTTTTAGCTGTAACAAAAACATACAACTTACTTTTCCTCTGCTTGTTCGAATCGGGACGGAGACGATGTATGTACATCGTCGAACAATGACACACGTATGAGTATAGGAGTGTGACTGTTTAAATCCATCCTCAAAAGCGTTTACAGTTTTGATTTTAGGTTTCGTCATCTAATGAACATAAGTTGATTATAAAACTTATCAAATAAAACAAATCATTTCGTTATATTATAAACAGAGGCTTAAGCGTCTAACAAAATGCATGAAATTGAGACCTGCTTTAGTGGCGCCATCTAACATAGTATCAACAAACTTTTCATTTGAAAAGGACGCTAAATTGAAATACAATAATACAATAGATGCACGATACATATTTGTATAAGTATCGTGACGCACGTGAAGCTTGACGTTAGCGGAGCGGCGAAGGAAGCATGCCTTCTCCTGCCTGGTCTACTGGCCGGCGGTGAACAAAGCGTGTGCTACAGCTACAGCTGGCTTCTGAAAACAATTATTTTAAATTATTTTTCGAATTCCGGAATTTGAATAAAATTTATACGAAACTCAATAATAAATGATAATAAGAATAAAAAGCGGTCTTAATACGGAACCTTGCGGTACCCCTGAAAACCTTTTAAACTCATAAAACAACGTGTTGTTTCTTTATTCTTCATAACCAACCTGCTGGACGGCCGTTTCTAGGGTTTATTTCGAGGTATTTTTGTAATTTATTTACAAATTATGTATCAATACAGTTTTTACAAAAGTATGTTTGGGTTTTCACCTACTCAAAAGCCTTTTAAAGGCTCGTTGTTTCATACAGGAATATAAATGCTGAAATGTTCATATTTTTTATTAGTAAAATTATAAAGCTACAAAACCTTGATAACTCGGAAATCTATATTACTGAGATATCACGGTTTTGTCGCGCGGCAGCGATTAAGGACGATGACAAGACCTTACTTGTATAGTCCTCGACAACCGTGGCGGCCGCTCAGTAGAGCTGCTTGAGCTGCTCGTAGGAGAGGAAGAAGATGATGTTCCAGGGCCCCATCCGCAGCCACGTCGGGACCAGCCCCTTGTACAGCGCCGGGAAGCCCTCGCTGCGGACCGTCTGCGACCATCACACATCACATTAACTCCTTTATTCATAACTAGACCCCGGATTGTTGTGGCGGTGACGTCACAGGTTTGGGGAGTAAATGGAATGGTAGAACAAAATGATACGTAAATTATAAGATAAGATAAAAATATATATTATTTTACTAGAGAAAAACATAATTTCATTGACTATATGTAATCGAATGAATTTTAATAAAATCACATTTTTTTTTTCAGTGAATTTATCAATTTTTTTTTAATATTAATTTTACTAGTTTTCGACAAAAAAACTGACCGGTCAAATAATCAATTCGTTCCACTGCTCCATTCAGAAAATGTGGGGGTATGTATGCTACATAAATATTAGAATAAACTTTATATGCATAATCAATGTATGCAAACAATACAGAGCTATATAAAGTTTGACCTTAAATTTAAACTGTTTGCTTTATTTGCAACTGCATGTCACATAATATGTAATCTTTTATATTATCTTATCTTATAATTTACGTATCATTTTGTTCTACCGTTCCATTTACTCCCCAAATCACCCTATTGTGACGTCACTGCCACAACAATCCGGGGTCTATTCATAACACTTCATCGGTTTATATCATTCTAGTCTACCGCTGGACAAAGGCCTCTCCCATTACCTATGCGTATTAGGAGGTAAATGCTCATAATCGCCACGCTGGGCAAGCGGGTTGGCGATCGCAGTAGTGTGTCCACTATAATGATGCTGCCCATTATCAATCTTCAATAAATGTTATGTATGTTGTTAAGTGATACTTCCATCACTTAGTAGACTCTTACAACACCCACGGGAAGATTTGGGGTGGTGACAGATGTATTCTTTCTGCCAATTTAGTAAGAAATCGTAATAAATGTTTTGTTTAATTTAAGTTAGGTTTTCATTTGTATTTGTGTCACAGTTTTAACCTATATAGGAAGTTAGGTACCTCCTGACCGTGGTTCGTTTTTGGGACCCTCGTTACTGTTAAGCTACAAATTATGCCAGCTTCTGACCGACGTTTCCGCTTGTGTTTTAAAAAAAACCGGCCAAGTGCGAGTCGGACTCGCGCGCGAAGGGTTCCGTACCATTATCAATTTATTCTTAAAAAAATACAGTTAAATCAACCTATGTCAAAAACTATAAGAGATAATTTAATCAAACCAAAAATCGTTGATAGAGTTTATTAATGTGCATAACATATAATTTTTTTAGAATTTTATATCGCGTAGTTTAAGAAATAGAGGGGGGGGGGACACATTTTTCAGATTTTGAAAGCTGATATCTCGAAAACGATTTGCTTAAATAAAAATGAGATTTATAAACCTTCATATAATTTTCAAAGACCTTTCTATTAATACCCCACACGCTTATATACAGCTAAAAAAATTTTTCTATCCCTCAGTTACATGTATGGACGGCCCCCACCCCAATGGTTTTTTTTATAATTTAGTATCATAATCCTGTAGCGGTTCATACAACACATATCCTTACCAAATTTCGTTACTGTAGCATTTATAGTTTCCGAGTAAATCGGCTGTGACAGACGGACAGACGGACAGACGGACATGACGAATCTATAAGGGTTCCTTTTTTGCCATTTTGGCTACGGAACCCTAAAAATCACTAACGATGGCACACATGGTGGGATCTGTGATGATTTTAAAAGGGATTCATTTTGTCAAGAAGAGGAGTCTAAGTGGAATTTTATGACATAACTTTTATGAAAGGTAGAACTCAGTAAGACAATTGGTATAGGTATAATAAAGCGTGGTTACCCGCACGAAGCAGTCGACGGTGCCCTTGTAGATCCGCTCCCCGGCCTGCCCCTTCACCTTCCTCTGGTTCATCATTCGCGTCTACAACACCGAAACAATATTGTAAGTTAAACATTATCAAAATTCAAAATACATGTCGTAAAAATTTGAGTCAGTCAGCGCAGGTACTAGATCCAGAGTAGCTACGCGAAAATGGTCTTAGAAGACCTTCCCTCGATTTTTTATGCCAATAATCAAATCCTTGATGAAAACCTTGTATGGTAATTTTTTCGGCTAGGGAAGCTCTTGAATTAAAATTCCCATAGGTACATATTGTATGAAAGTTAATATAGTACATTACGACACAAGTGCGAAAAACATGAAATAACTCGTGTCGATTTAAAACACTCCCTTTTTGCACCTGTCTCGTACGACGTTTTTAGTACAGATGGCCCTTCGAAGTTTTGGACCTGACGTAAAATGAGCGCACTAGCGCCTAAAAAGGCACCATCTGTACTAAAAATGCCCTGCCAATACAATGTTTATCATAATACTTGCGAAAAAATTATCTTAAGACAAAATAATATTAAGTAACGTAGTAAAATTTGTAGAACTCTGTTCTGAAATAAAATTTGTTTGTAGGGAAATTAATTTTTTATTTTTTTATTTTTTTTTTATTTTATTTTTTTATTTAGAAAAACAAACAGCCATATACAAAAAATACATACATGAGTTAATATGAAATACAGGCCTAAAGTTCCCTATAATACTTTGTAACAATATAAGATAAGTTGTGAAATAGTCCAGCTTAACATACAAAACAAAGCTACTAAACTAGTGAGCTAGTCTAGACAACGAAAATTGTTGGTTAGCTACTTAAAATAGTAATTTCCGAATCTTAATTTTAAACATTTGTAAACTGTTAGCGAAGATGTCAATGTCATTGAGCGAATTATTATACACCTTACACGAGCGCCTTAAAAATGAATTTTGTGCATAATTTGTGCAACAAGTAGAAATATGAAAAGTAGGTTTAGAACGTGAGTGGAAACGAGAGGCTTTGAAGGATACTTTCTCTAATAGTACACTCGAGTCAATGAGATTCCTAATAATTTTAAATAAAAACATTACATCCAAGTAAATTCTTCTTTTTTCAAGAAGCGGAAGACCATGCCTGGCTGTAGATGAGAGGTAGTCATAACCATAACAACCAGATTTATAATCTAGGGATTTACAAAATATCTTCTGTATCCTTTCGATCCGGGACTTATGGATATCGTACTGCGGGCTCCATACAACACTACTGAATTCCAATAAACTCCTCACGAAAGAAAAATATAATACTTTTAAAGGAAAGGTGTTTTTGAATGGTTTTGTAAGTCGAAGAATCATGCCTAATTTTTTATACGCTTTTGCAACGATAATATCTATATGATCATTAAAAGATAATTTTGTATCCAGGGTAACACCTAAGTCTCTAATTGTTGTTACACGTGAAATACTACTACCAGCTAGACAATAGTCGTAACGTACCGGACTGGACTTACGGGAAAACGTGATTACGTAACATTTATCGGTATTCAGGGTAAGCTGTCTCCGACGACAGTAATCCTCAAAACGAGACAAGTCAGATTGCAATGATACACAATCGTTGACATCTGTAATCAGCTTATAAATTTTGGTATCATCTGCATAAAGCATGTGAGATGATGTTTGAAAAACTCCTGCAATATCGTTAACATATAACACAAATAAGAAGGGACCCAGGTGCGAACCCTGGGGAACTCCGGACGGGATAGATATAAACCTAGATATATAACCTTTAAGTGCAACGGCTTGACTCCTGTTACTAATGTATGACTCTAACCATCTAAGTAGGTCCCCATGTATACCGATCTCGCAAAGTTTCTGAAGTAAGATGGAATGATCAATTTTATCGAAACACTTAGAGAAATCGGTATACACGGCATCCACCTGATAACCGGCATCTAAGGCGTTTAGAATATAGTCGGTATAGGTAACCAGATTGGTATCAACACTCCTACCCCGGGAAAAGCCATGTTGATGAACGGAAATGTGACGCGATACAACTGCTGTGATTTCGTTAGTTACGATTTTTTCGAAAACCTTTGCAAAAACACTAAGTTTGGAAATCGGCCGGTACAATCTGATGTTATTTTTATCACCACCCTTATGAATTGGAGTAATAATTGCCCGTTTCCAGATGCTAGGAACGATACCCTCACACAGGGACCTATTAAAAATCTTAGCCAACGGAACAGAGAGCTCAGCATACAGTTGAGAAACAAGATAGGGATGAATGCCATCGAAACCTGCACCCTTATTTACGCAAATACATTTGAGATGCTTATGCACCAAACTATCGGTAATGTTGACGCTACCAATATCAATTGGGGAGGACGCACATTGGGGTGAGGGCACTTGTGACCTAGTGCCACCAGTAACAAAAACAGAACTAAAAAAATCATTGAAAAGATCACAGATAACAACACCGTCAGAAGAGGATTTCTCGTCGAGAAACATATTAGATGGAACCTCATTAATAGAAAATTTGGATTTTATGAAGCTCCAAAAAGATTTGGGCGAAGATATAATTTTCTTTTCGCTTAGAGCGATATATTTATTATAATTATCCTTAATTAACTTCTTTTCTCTTAGCCGTAATAGTTTAAATTCGTCATAATCAAGCGTATTGTTATATTTTTTCCAACGAGTATGAGCTTTTCGTTTGTTTTTAATAACTTTAATTAGGGGCCTGCTATACCAAGGCGGGAACCGATTGGTAGCACAAACTTTACTTTTTGGTACAAATGTATTTACTAAGTCGTTAAGTATAGAATAAAAATAACATGTGGCGCCTTCAGCATCCATATCATTGATAACCGACCAATTTACATTAGATAGGCCCTGTCGAAGGGCTTCGAAGTTAGCTTTATGGTATAGATACCTACAATGCACGGCGGAATTTAAAGGTTTGAAAAACGATAAAGTGAAAGAGATAACCAGGGATATATTATGGTGTAAATCTTCTTGAGTAAGTGGGGATGAACAAGCCGAAACATCACATTTTAAATTACTAATGACGAGATCTAAAATACGGTTATAAGTATTAAAACAGCCATTATATTGGTGCAATCCAGTGAGAGAAAGGAAATCAGATAAAGCAGTAGCCAAAGGATTATTATTATTACTAAAACTTAAGTTCGAATAACTATCTGAGTACCAGGTTGCGTGAGAAATATTAAAATCACCGAGCAGTAGGTAAGAGTCGCTAGGATAACGGTGCAATATAGTGTCAACATTTTTAAAATAGGTTTTTAAGGACTCAGCGTGATTACGATTATGTGGAAAATATGCACAAGCCAAGCGTAGGTAGCGAGAACAACCCGGCACTGCGGAGGACGAGTCCGCGGTAGCAAGAGGAAGTGATAACCATATTTCCTCAGACGTGGAGGTGCTACACAAGTCGTCGCATCGGCGCGCGCGCAAGCCGCGGCGTACCGCCACTAGCACTCCTCCCCCGCGCGACGCCTCCGTCGCCGGCCGATCGCGCCGATATACATCATAATTGTGATAGAAATATTCTTCGCTAGAAAAATCATCTGTGAGCCAGGTCTCCGTTAAACAAATAATATCATAGTCTGCCGCTAGTACTTTCGTGAGAAAAGAATGGGATTTAGTTCTGAGTCCCCTCACGTTCTGATAATAAATATTTATGCTATTGAGATTAATAACTGTAAATAAAGAAAAACTAAGAAGTAAAAATGTTCTAAATATGCACAGTAAACAAAGGATTTTTTATGTTCAAAAACTTTTTGGCGCGTAATAAACAAATTGAAGAAATGAATTATACACTGCGGGCAAAAATATAATCTGCTGCTAACATTGCTAACATAAGAAATAATTGACATTATGGCATTACAACTGACGAAAATATGAAACAACAAAATTTCACACGGAATAGAAGAAAATAACAGTCACTTAAGCTTCAAAAGGTCAGACTCGGAGACGATACGCACAACCCTCGAAGAATCGTTTTTACGTAAAAAGATCTTCCCATCTCTCACCCAGACATACGAGTAATTCAACTCTTCCTTAATCTGACGAGCTCGTTTCAGTAGCATCTTATTCGCAGGCGTAAGATGTTCATTAATATATATATTAGTCGCCGGCCCGTCGAGGCCGGCGTCGGCGGTGGTGAGGCCGCGGCGGGCTCGAGCCGCCGCCAGTAACTCGTCCTTGCGCGCGCGCCGGGTGAAACGGGTAATAATCGAGGGCGGTCGAGGATTTTGTTGTTTATTTTCAGATGTAGAAAATACTCTGACACGGTGAATACTATCTATATCAGACTGATCAAGTACAAAGCCCACCTTGATACATATATTATTTAGAGCTGTACGTAAATTCTCCCCAGAGCGGACCGGGATGCCTATTATCTCCACGTTATTGAGTCTTCCGAACTGATCGCGATCGTTATTCTCTCTCTTAAGCGACGCAACCTGGTCCTGGAGATCCTGAACTAGTGGAGGCAATGTCGACAAGCCCGAAACTCTGTCTTCAGTGCTTGAGATTAATTTTTCTAGAACTCCCGCGACACATGCAAGCGATAGTGCGACTATAAAGCAAGTGTGATAAAAATAGTAAACCAATAGGTATATGACAACAGACGACGTCAGGTTAAGATTTTAGGCAACGTAAAAAGAAGTAACAAGACTCACTTCATAGAATCATTTCTATAGTAAGCTCTTCGCCAGACTATCACAATATGTGAGCTGACTCCATCCAAAAGGGTGAGTCGTGACGCGGTGTCCCGAGCGTGAGAGAGGCGGTCACTGTGTGGTCACCAGCCGTCAGTGATCGTTCACCGAGGTGTACTGTCGGCGCTGGCCGACAGCAGACGTCGCCTGCAGCCGTCGGCCACGGGCGACACACACTCACCCGCACGACGTCCAGCGGCGTGCTGGCGACGGCGCTCCCCGCGCTGGCGAGCAGGCTGGAGGCGAGGTGGTTGGGCGGCGTGTCGCCCGGCGACGCCTGCAGCCGTCGGCCACGGGCGACACACACTCACCCGCACGACGTCCAGCGGCGTGCTGGCGACGGCGCTGCCCGCGCTGGCGAGCAGGCTGGAGGCGAGGTGGTTGGGCGGCGTGTCGCCCGGCGACGCCTGCAGCCGTCGGCCACGGGCGACACACACTCACCCGCACGACGTCCAGCGGCGTGCTGGCGACGGCGCTGCCCGCGCTGGCGAGCAGGCTGGAGGCGAGGTGGTTGGGCGGCGTGTCGCCCGGCGACGCCTGCAGCCGTCGGCCACGGGCGACACACACTCACCCGCACGACGTCCAGCGGCGTGCTGGCGACGGCGCTGCCCGCGCTGGCGAGCAGGCTGGAGGCGAGGTGGTTGGGCGGCGTGTCGCCCGGCGACGCCTGCAGCCGTCGGCCACGGGCGGCCACACTCACCCGCACGACGTCCAGCGGCGTGCTGGCGACGGCGCTGCCCGCGCTGGCGAGCAGGCTGGAGGCGAGGTGGTTGGGCGGCGTGTCGCCCGGCGACGCCTGCAGCCGTCGGCCACGGGCGGCCACACTCACCCGCACGACGTCCAGCGGCGTGCTGGCGACGGCGCTGCCCGCGCTGGCGAGC
Source organism: Thaumatotibia leucotreta (assembly GCA_025490895.1). NCBI lineage: Eukaryota > Metazoa > Arthropoda > Insecta > Lepidoptera > Tortricidae > Thaumatotibia > Thaumatotibia leucotreta. The sequence continues at coordinate 49,303 of JALPQI010001087.1, read as the reverse complement.
AGGCTGGAGGCGAGGTGGTTGGGCGGCGTGTCGCCCGGCGACGCCTGCAGCCGTCGGCCACGGGCGGCCACACTCACCCGCACGACGTCCAGCGGCGTGCTGGCGACGGCGCTGCCCGCGCTGGCGAGCAGGCTGGAGGCGAGGTGGTTGGGCGGCGTGTCACCCAGCACCGACAACAGGCGTCGCTTGCAGCCGTCGTACACGGGCAGCTCGACGGCGGCGATGACGGCCGCCCGCTGAGCGGTGGGCGACACGCCGCGCCACAGCCCGCGCACTCCCTCCAGGCGGTAGATGTCGATGAAGCACCGCACTAGGTTGCGCTTCTCGTTACCCATCTAGAGATAAAAGATTCTAGTGAGCCTGGGGACTTTACATAAATTGATAGCGTAAGTGCAAAGATTCTAAAATTATAACACTAATTGAAAGTAGAAATAAAGTCAGATGCGAAGATATAAGAGCAATTCTTTTTATTTTTGCCACTAAAATGAAATATGAAAATTTGGGTAAATTTTACTATTTCTGCTCAGAATCACGAGCTGATTCCATTTCCGGCGAAAAAAAAACTGTCCCAAAAATTTCATACATATTTCGAATATCCTCTTGTGTTACCGCCATAGAAGGTGTATGGAAAATAGTAACACAATAGGAAAAAAATCATGGGACACTTTTTTTTTCGACGGAAATGGAATCGGCTTGTGATTCTGAGTAGAAATAGTGTAAAATTTACCTAAAATTTCATATTTCATTTTAGTGGCAAAAATAAAAAGAATTGCTCATAAACGACAAAATACTACTTTGTTTTATTTCAAAAATGTACGATTACGACGTTTGACGTTTGCGCTGTCATATAGGTCACGCGCTCCGCCGGTACAGTAGTAGTGCACACTCACCTGCATGCGCACCTTGAGCACGTCGGTGGGGTTGGCGATGGCGCTGGACAGCGCGCGTCACTGGTCACGTGGTCGCCGGTACAGTAGTAGTGCACACTCACCTGCATGCGCACCTTGAGCACGTCGGTGGGGTTGGCGATGGCGCTGGACAGCGCGCGTCACTGGTCACGTGCTCGCCGGTACAGTAGTAGTGCACACTCACCTGCATGCGCACCTTGAGCACGTCGGTGGGGTTGGCGATGGCGCTGGACAGCGCGCGTCACTGGTCACGTGCTCGCCGGTACAGTAGTAGTGCACACTCACCTGCATGCGCACCTTGAGCACGTCGGTGGGGTTGGCGATGGCGCTGGACAGCGCGCGTCACTGGTCACGTGGTCGCCGGTACAGTAGTAGTGCACACTCACCTGCATGCGCACCTTGAGCACGTCGGTGGGGTTGGCGATGGCGCTGGACAGCGCGCGTCACTGGTCACGTGGTCGCCGGTACAGTAGTAGTGCACACTCACCTGCATGCGCACCTTGAGCACGTCGGTGGGGTTGGCGATGGCGCCGGACAGCGCGCGTCACTGGTCACGTGGTCGCCGGTACAGTAGTAGTGCACACTCACCTGCATGCGCACCTTGAGCACGTCGGTGGGGTTGGCGATGGCGCTGGACAGCGCGCGTCACTGGTCACGTGCTCGCCGGTACAGTAGTAGTGCACACTCACCTGCATGCGCACCTTGAGCACGTCGGTGGGGTTGGCGATGGCGCTGGACAGCGCGCGTCACTGGTCACGTGGTCGCCGGTACAGTAGTAGTGCACACTCACCTGCATGCGCACCTTGAGCACGTCGGTGGGGTTGGCGATGGCGCTGGACAGCGCGCGTCACTGGTCACGTGGTCGCCGGTACAGTAGTAGTGCACACTCACCTGCATGCGCACCTTGAGCACGTCGGTGGGGTTGGCGATGGCGCTGGACAGCGCGCGTCACTGGTCACGTGCTCGCCGGTACAGTAGTAGTGCACACTCACCTGCATGCGCACCTTGAGCACGTCGGTGGGGTTGGCGATGGCGCTGGACAGCGCGCGTCACTGGTCACGTGCTCGCCGGTACAGTAGTAGTGCACACTCACCTGCATGCGCACCTTGAGCACGTCGGTGGGGTTGGCGATGGCGCTGGACAGCGCGCGTCACTGGTCACGTGCTCGCCGGTACAGTAGTAGTGCACACTCACCTGCATGCGCACCTTGAGCACGTCGGTGGGGTTGGCGATGGCGCTGGACAGCGCGCCGGCGGCGGCGGCGCAGAGCGCGTCACTGGTCACGTGCTCGGCGCCGTCGCCGCGCCGCGCCGCCAGCGCCGCCTTTAGCGAGTAGTACGTGCCGAACTTTATCGTGCCGTACGTCGCCTGCCGCAGCACGGCCGGCCATATCCTACAAGCGGGAGAGCGATTTATACCTTGTGTTCAATAACTAGAGATACCTTAACTGTATCTACGTATCTATCCGTGCACTATAAGTTAGAGTCTCCCCATACCTATCGACGCTTTCGCATTTTTAAGGCAAATCGCGCCGTATCACCGTCGATTGGTGTCGTTCGAGTTGTTTCTTTTTCGCTTTTTATTGCGAAGTATTTAATAAAGGTTTTCATGAATGGATTTAGTCGAATTCACGTCGATAGATTTGGGGAGACCCTTAAGATCAAAAAGATTTTCTTTCCGGATTATCCAAGATATATAGGCAACATACATATATACATACATGTGGTATAAGCGTTTAATTTAAACCCCAAGATGGCATCCGCAAGCTTAGCACATAATTGGTGCAACTGTAAGATAGTTAGATTAGTTAGTAAAAGGGAAGTCTAGTTGGCTGCGGCCTGCGACATATGCGATGGGTGCGTCAACTGTTTTTGCCTTGAAGAGTAAATGCTATCGTATTGGTTCACAAGATGGCAGTGCGTGCTCTACAGGTGTGTTTAGCTGTATATGTAAACCACAAAACCGCATTACAATCCCTATCGCTGCTATATATTATACATATAGGTAGCAATATCTACATAATATAATCCGCAGCCGGAGCTTTGTTGTCTCGTTTCAAAAATACCTAAATAGAATGATTGAACCAACGATGGATACTTTTAGCTAACCGACACCAGTGATGGATACTTCAATCTTATTTTAATTCAACGATTGAAAATTGACTGTTGCTAAACAAATGCCTAACTCTTAGGTTCTTAAAAAAATAACGAATGTATATCATTGGGTCCTTGTCCATTACTGGCGCCGTCGCCCTAATTATTATCGTTCGAGTTTATCAAAAATAGTTGAAATTAATATTTAAAAATAAATAAAACAGAGAAAATTGGATGTAAACCTAAAATTTTTACTAATTGTGATTGCACATCAGTAGCTGATAAGCAAACCTACGCAAAAGTGACGTCAGACTAGAAACTAAATAATTACTAATAACAAACACTAGAGTCGTGACAGCGCAAAAACAAAGCGTCGTAAAGCACCGACACCTAGTATAGGAAACAAGGTGATTATCAGACGCACTACACTTGTTGACACTTACATGAGAACATTTTCAATTACGACTGGGAGTCGACCAATATAGTCAGCAATTTAGCATGTTGTTTTTGTCAACAATCCTGCAAATACGCATTTACGTTAAAAATAAATAGCTATCGGATCTGAGGACGCGCCAAAAGCGCGGACATATCGTCCGTGCACCGCCGACCCCCCGCCGCGACCGATTCAGCCGCGGTGATAGCGCAGAAAAAACTCGCGCTATAAAAATATCTGACCCATTTTCCCACGGATTCTTACCATAATTTCACAATCTAAAATAACATATTATAAAGACAAAGTGTATAATTACAATCGCATCATTCTATGTATTATCAATAATTCAAGCAATATTTTGGTACCTAATGGTGCTATTTCTCCATGAGTCTCTGTGGAAACATTTTTTTTCTTTTTTTTTTATTTATTTAGAAATAATAAAATATGTTTAAAAAATCGTCTTAAAATCCTAAGAAAGTAATATTTGCAGGAAATGTTGCGTCAGTGATTATGAACAGCTCCCGACACAAACAATAACAAGAGCACTCATTTGCATCATCTTATTGATCTTATTCAATTACGATATAATATTACCGCCGTATGTCAGACGAGCGCATATCGCAGGGAAATATAATATAGGTAGGTACGGTAATACGACCATTTGACTCCACGGGGCACTATTACGGAGCTCTCGTAGTAGAGTCGTGAGCCGTTGGCGGCGATAAGATAACCGCTATAAAACAATACGACGGGAAAGTTTGCGGCGTGTTTACTCGCCTATCATACCACCTACCTAGGGTTAACAAGGAAAATCATTGCTTCTTTTCGCGACTTTCTGAATATTAGCGCCGACTTCTGATTATAAATGCCAAAACCGCCCACTGGCCAATACATTATTTTGGCCAGAGTCAAAGGCGCGGACAGTCGTTTCAGCAATGTCATTGTAAAGTCTCAAAAAAGATCTCTTTCAAATTAAAGCACTTCTTAACCATCAAATATATCGGAGCAGCCACAAAGCTCAAAAATATTTAAATATGTAGGTACTCTAATGTCATTAGGTCATTACAGATATTTATGAATGAGTAGGTACTCTGGCCGCTCGCGCTCCGATACCGCTCCGTTTCCGCGCTGGATGGCAAATGTACCACATAATAGAGTTGAAAACACGGTGCGACAGCCATTGATATTTATAATAAATATAATGTCATTTTTTTTATGAACATTTATTTATATAAATTATGTTATGTGAATGCTATACATATGTAAGTAGGTATAGCGCATTGTTATGCGAAGCAGCTAAACTTGATAATAGCGATTTATTCCTGAGTTACGCTAATTTAGATCTACGTGCGGTCAATGCGCGCAAATTCCATCGAGTCGAGTCGCAATTGTCTGATAAGTGATTATTGTGATATGCGAGAGCACGTAAACAATAAGATGTAACGAATCGCAACAACGTGACGTGCAATCACAACAGATCGCTTTAGTGCATCATTGATGAATGATGACATGCGACCTGCTGCATAATAACAAAAATGAGGATTATTGTTCATGCACCTACTTACTAACTACGAGTAGAAGGCATACACCATTTAATTACCAATAACTATACCACCCTTGATAAATTCCGGTTTTAGGTATTACGCATCATTTCAGAAATGTGATTGTACTGGTGCCATTGCATTACCTACACCTTCCGTTCGCTGCCTACGTGCCTACACCTTTTTTGTTGTTTTCAATAGGAGTATTTTGAGTGTGTGTTGTAAAGCCGCGTTTCCACTTAGTGTTCTAAGCGAGCATTCTTTTATTCATGGGCAAATGAAAACAGGATTTCACATAGCAAAATGATCATTCATTAGCCCACAAACAACAGAACGCTCGCTCAGAACACTCGGTGGAAACGTGGCTATGTAACACACATTTGAATATTTAGCATACTGTAACTATATCTTATTTTATTACATGGCTACCAAAACGGCCTTGCCCAATGGATGGACATGACTGATTTGTATATAGATGTCAGTCCAGACTATCCAATTAAATTAAATCTGCCAAGAGAGATCTACGTTAAATAAAATCAATGAAACCACATCAATCATACACAAATTGCCATAGTAGTAATGTAGGTATGTAGCTCCCGGTGCCTCCCCATATCAGCTGCCTTGACCCCGCCACCGCTCCGCCATGGCGCGGGAGCCATGATAACCAGATAACAACCACACAGAGACATGCCAAATATATTACATAAATTACATATTACATAAATACTTGCATAAACAAGGAATCTATGTTTTTAGCTAGGTATGTTATTTAACATGGGAGTTGCTTCATCAGAAATTATGAGAAAACAGACCAAAACCAATTAGATGTCTTTTTTTTACATAATTAATATGTACAGTTACCATGTCTCAAATAAATCTCATAATGTACCTATTAGAATACACAAGGTACAAGAATACCAATAGCAGCTTTCACTTGTACTAACAACACAGTTAATTACTACTATTTTGACCTGCCTATTCGACAACAACAATGTATAAGGTGCAATCTGCGATTTTTGTTTTCATAGCAGATTCAACCCCACAAACAACGTACAAAGTGCTATTTACAATGACAAAACAACCACAGATTGCACCTTATGTTGTTGTCGCATTGGTAAACATTACCTTACCATCAGTTTAGTAGTGAAGATGAAGTGCGACGAGGGGACTCACCCGCAGTACAAGGCCTTGACGCCCTCCTGGCGGCTGGTCTTGAGGAAGCAGTCCACCATGCCGGAGTAGCGCAGCTCCACATGGCGCGCGTCAATCTGCTGCCCCTGAATCTGGAGACGAGTCTTGGTTGTGTCGATGGGAAACGTCCCTGCACAGAAAAGCCAAACTGTATCAGAGACATTCACTTTTAAAAATAGTGATACATACATTCCATTTTACAAACCATTCTAATTTGAATAAGTATGTATGAAATATCAACATATAAATCTGTCCATTCATTAATTCTATTATTTTTTATATACAAACTTCAATAAAGATTAGTAAGATTACAATTAATTATTATTATCAATCCAATTAAAAAGTACAATAATGTTTACCTACAATTCTTTAAAAGTTTTAAAAAATATTTCACCTTAATTGTAAACATTTTACTTACTATTTAATTGGAATTTAGTAATGCAAGCTGCTAACTGTCTGATATTGTTTGAATGAAGCCACTACTTGAACACATACCAAAATATACATTATGACAGGTGAAATTACTTGGGAATTGGGATAATTTTTAAATCATGGAAACTATAAGCATCACATTTTATAAAAATTATAAATGTATTTTCAACATAGCATTATTAAACCTTATCTTATCATTGTTTATTCGCAGCCATGCGTTAAAGCCGTGAAATTCAAACAGGAAAATGAAGAATAGGTTAGAATATATTTTTGAAAAAGCAATTAAGTATATTTTACGAACCAAATTCAGCCACAATCGACGCCAAACCGCCGTAAATAAACGGTCTCCAGTCTCTATCTCCCATTAGATCCAAACACTAACACGATTTTAACTATTTAATTGTTAATCCAATAGGTATTTGGCGAACACTTTCGTCCGGTTAAAAATGCTTGGCAAAGTAAGATATAAGAATAAGAGCTGTTTTCATATAACGATAGTGCAGTCGACAGAACTATCAATGTAGGAACGCTAATTTAATTTAGGTCATTTACATTTATTCAAAAATATAGTTCGTAGTTCGTACAAAATCGTATGGTACGGCACGTTTCGCCGTACCTACTTCCGTAATTCCGTACTCCGCAATACAACTGACTGTGACTGTCATTCATTTCATTATCATTACAACCACTACTGTCATTAGTGTCAATCGAACATTCCGTTCCGCGCTCGTTCCGCGTATTTTCTAAATTTATTGCTTGTCCCTTGTCCCATAGTCCCATCTTGGTCCCATCCATGTCCCATCCCATTAGACCGGCAAAAGCACTAAGCTATACTGCCTATGTCAATACAAACCATCGATAAAAAATGATTCTTGAAATTCCACATTTTTGTCTTTTTAAAGTATAAACAGAGAGATAAAGGCAAATATTAAGGTAGATGTCCTGCTTTCACATTCCAATAAAACGATTTTTTCTTTTACGAAAATTTTCCATAAATCGGCACCATTATTTTTTTTTTTACTGAGATTTGTCGTCGACCGTGTACAATAGGCTTAAATATTCGTTGCAATCCGAACCATATCCGAACGGATACGCTGACAAAACTGTAAAAAACTAAAATGTCATATTACTAGTGTCATAGTCATAGTGTCAAATGATGTCAACAACTCAACAAACCGAACCGTTCTAGTCTGAATCTCAGATTAAACATTTAGAGAATTATTTTCTCGACAAGTAGGGCAGTTTATATCATAGTTCGCTAGAAAATTACAAGTACCAGGTATTTCATTTAAATTATGTTATTGATATTAGATTTAATATACGTGTTATATTAGCCATAGATTTGCCAGATGGCATTAGATTGAACTTAACACGGTTTAATTAATTATATTTGTTTAATTGAAGTAAGCATGAAGAGAACGGGTCCTGTGGGTGTCGCCGCCGTGCTAGTCGCATCAGACACGCGTGACTCGAGTGCAATAAAGCGCGCATTTTAGACAAGAACCTGCTGTTATCAATTAACTTAATTGACTCGCTCATTTATAGAATTGCTATTTCATGTTTTACAGAAAGGCGTACCTTTTAAGTTAGTCAAAACTTAATATTAATAACAAATACATCAAAACTCTATGTACTTTACTCAGTAAACAAGTATCAAATTTATTGATTAACAGTGCTCTACCTCTTTCAATAATGTTGTCAGTGTTAACATCATGACTATTTTGTTTGCAGTGCATGTGCATCAAATGCTACTTCACTAAAATTATATCAAATACCTTGTTCAAAAGAATTATCTTTATGCCATGAATTGTGTGATTTGTTAATATATGAAACTGGTTTAGTGACTTGCTGTCCGATGACAAATGCTCTCATATAATCATGTAATTTTTCATGTCACCAACTAATTGTTTTGTTTATACCATAAGACTTTTGTTTTAGCTGACACAAGATGTATGATGTGTACGCGAACAATCCGCAGAGCCAACCCACCACCCCTCCGGCCCCGCAGAAGGTGCTCCGCTTTGACAGGGGGTATATCTCCTCGCTGCCTGGTATACTGAAGGCAGTCCAATTGGTATGTTGAGAATGTTGTAAATCCACTCTGACTGTTAATTGTTAGTAATTGTTGTGTTCTTGATTAATGATACAAGTTCAAGATAGTGATAGATAGATAGATAAAAACTTTATTCAAACCACAACTTACATTCGCAGTGATACAAACACAAAAAAGGAAAACAAAAACTAAACAAAATAAATACATTACATTGAAGCTTATGAAATTAAGTTAACCTATAGTTTAGTGGGCAACTTTACCATATTTTTGTCAAAATCCTCATTAGTTTGAAGCTATTTTTGAATTTGTTGTAATAGTTGGGTATAACTAAATAAAAAACCAAAAGCTAGGTGCTTGCATGCTTTGTTTTCCTTAAACTGGGGGATGGGACAACATATTCAGTCAGATGATGATTCACAATTTCAAATATGAATTTCCTAAGTATACTTATTCTTTTAGTAATTTTTACCCTCTGCATCTCTTGTCCAAAGTATTCCTACAGCTACTTTTATCTTATCTTTCAATTGGCGCACAATATTTCCTTGTTTTAACTTTGACTGATCTCAGCCAAACAGTAACCAGTAAACCTTTATGAGGAAAGCTTGTTAATGGTGTGATTTACTAATTTACCTGTTATATTTTTGACACTGCATTTGATATCAATTTGTCTTCTTTCCAGTTATGTAACTTGATTGGCTTCATTTGCATCAAAGTGTCCAACATCTGGATATCGGCCATCTTCTACAACTTGTTGTACTGGGTGGCGATGATCATCACTCTGTTCCTGCTGCTGTCATACTCATTCCATGTGGTGGAGAAGTATGATCGCTGGCCGTGGCTAAAGCTAGAGTTCTTCTACTGCTGCGCCGTGGTGTTACTGTACGTGGTGCTCTCGATCATCGCCACCGTGGCCGGGGAGGGAGGATATGCTGTCGGGGTAAGTGGGACACACACTGACCATGAATTAAAAAGCAATTTCTTCCATTATTTGAAGAAATTCCTTTGTAATCCTTGGAGGGATAGGAAACTGGAAAACTGTTAACCAAATCTATTACATGTAGATTTTTTCTACCTACAATAAAGTACCTATGCTATTTGATAGATTACCAGAGATATGAGTATGAGTCAGCCTCATTTCCAATATTTAAATAAAATTCATGTTTTTATGTTTCAATTTCAGTTAGGTTAATTATTTATTGCAGTTCTTCGGGTTTTGTGCAATCATCGCATACGGGTTCGACGGTTTCCTTAAATATAAGGCATGGAGGCGCGGGCTGCCACCGCAGTAGAGTGGTGCTGGCACTCTCCCGGGACTGCTGCTGCTGCCGCTGGTGACGGCGACACTGCAGCTGCTGCCGCTGGTGACGGCGACACTGCCACACACCCACCGCTACACGGTGGTGCTGCTACATCACACCGCACACAACGCTGTCTAGGATAAGCTTAACTATTTTGAACACTTATTAATGTGTACTTATGTTTTCTATTTCTTGTATATGTATGGATCACTTTTGATATAAGTATGTACTGCTAAGAGCTGAGGCCTTTTCCTCATAATGTTGTAATTTATAATTATAATACTGTGTTACAAATGGAAGTCAACCACTTATATTAGAGGTTACAAGCTTCAAAATCAGTCCCCTGGATCCATTAATTACCAATATTAATGAACATATTGCGAAAACACAAATCAAATTATTTATTAACTAAATATTTTGATTTGTACTTTTAATTTTTCTCCAGTAGTCACACTACTTAATACTATATAAATTATAAATATTAGATAAATCCCTTACAAGGCGCCTAGCCTTGTAAGGGATTGCATATACCCGAGAAATTTGACCGGTGGTTGCTAAGACCGAGTGGCCGAGGGGTACAGGCATCAGCCGCGAAAGCTGAGTACGTGGGTTCGATCCCCACCTCGGACATAGGTGGTGTGCGTGTGCGTCACACAATGCAGACGTGTGTTAGTGCTCTCTGTGAACTTTAAGTGAATTAAAAGAAAATCGACCTGTGATCATCATGGCGATGGCGAATAAGGAATTATGTAAGAAGCTTACACTACTTACTGACAAGATTTGTACACTAACTTTGAGTATTGAAGCACAAAATCGCAAAATTGAAGAACAACAGAAGCTTATAGAACAACTTAAGAGGGTAGTCGAAAATCACGCACACAAAGCTCCGCACGTATCTACACCAGCAACGCCAGTCACGAGCGAAAACAAGAGCATCCCGACTGCTTGGAGCAAGAAGAGCACAGCACCAACCCCGACGAACGCGGCCGAGTTGAAGACATCTGACCGCGCCCAGAGAGCGATGATTAGGAGTGCGAAACAGCCTCTGACCATAACTCCGAAATCCGTAACGCCAATGAGTACGAACAGGACATCTATAGTTCCCACGGATCCGTCGAGTAGCACTAACAACATAATTTCGCCATTGGAACCGAAGCCGAAGTTTGATGCTACGAACGATGTTGGGCCACAAGAACTGCAAGCGGAAGCAACAGCGATTCAAGTACTCAAGTCCACAGACTCCACGGACGGATCACCAGACGTGATGTGGCAAGTACACACAAATAAAAAAAAACGAAAGCCTAAAACACCCATTATTATCGGGGCAGGGCAAAGGGATAGTGGTCTCGAAACTGTTGAACGATTGAAATACATTCAGGCATGGTTGTTTAAACCACATACGACAGAAGAAAATATTCTACAGTTTCTATGTAAGATAGAACACTCCGATGATTATGTTGTAGAAAAACGCAACATTAAGACCACAAGGCATGCTGCATTTGTAATCGGAATGCCCGAGAGCCTATATCCGCGACTTACGTCGCCGACGGTGTGGCCACAAGGCGTTCGATTCACGGACTGGTTTCTCGTTCGGCCCCGCGATCGGCGGGGAGCCGACCGTGACGTCACCGCGACCGCTGCCGTCGGCGCCCCACTCGCCGGCGACTCGCAGAGCTCTCAGTAACGTAAGCGACTATGCATGCGCGCACGTGTCGTCACCGCGCGCTGCCAATGCTGCCATTCACGACCACAACGTAACGTATGACGCACCACCACTACGTAAGATAGTTATTTGCCACCAAAACGTGCAATCACTTAATAATAAGACTGACAGGCTAGAAGTATTATTAAAATCTAACCTAAGTTGTGATGTACTCGCAGTTACCGAACATTGGCTAACTGAGAATAAATTAAAATGTATGAATTTAGACGAATATGTGTTAGTTTCTAATTTCTGCAGGCAAGATTCTCAACACGGTGGATCTTGCATATTTGTAAAAAAAAACATTAAAGCGGTGGAATTAACAGACGTAAACAAACTCTCAATCGAACAATGTTGTGAAATATCTGCAATCGAAATATTGGATTTTAATCTTCTAGTAATATGTTTGTATAGAACTAATTTGACTAATGCGAATAACTTTATAATAGCCCTAGAAGGTGTGCTCGCTAAGGTTACGGAATGCAACAAAGACTGCATTATATCCGGCGATATGAATATAGATCGCCTCAAGGACAGTCTACTTACAAAAAAATTGACCGACACCTTGAGTTCACATAACTTTAAATGTTTGGTAGACTTTCCAACTAGAATCACTCCGCATTCATCTACGTGCTTAGATCACATTTATAGTAACGTTCGAGATGGTGTGACAAGCGTCTCCCCAGTCACCACCAATATAGGGGACCACCTCGCTGTTCGTTGTGAGGTGGCATACCGAGCCCCGGAGCCATCCGCGCCGACGCGGCTCGCTCGGGCCTTCACCCACGCGAACCGAAATGCATTTGTGGAAGCCATGCACAGTGTTGACTGGGAACAAATTTGGCAACGTCGCGGGCGCACCGCTGCACATATGGCAAAATCCATTATAGACATTATTTGTAACAAAATTGAAATTGCATTTCCTATAACAAGACAAAATATCCGTAAAAATAAGTCCTGGCTGTCTGATGACATACTAAATTCTAAATTGTTTTTATTTGATATAATAAAGTTGAGTCATACATTTCCTGATAATGATAGTATAAAAAAATTGATAGAAAGTTGTAATAAAAAATACTGTGAATTGATTAGACTAAGTAAATATGATCACTACATAAATTTAATAGGAAAAAGTAATAACACTTCCAAGTCAATGTGGCAAATCGTAAACAAGGAGCGTGGCAAAAGTACTCTCGCCCCGATTGCCTTCACTGAAGTGATAGTGGACTCAAACGGAGTCAAGTTTAAATCGAAAAACGAAGCCTCAAACGCAGTGAACGAGCGGTTCGCCCGCGCAGCGTCGGCGTGCGGCGCGCCGCGCGCTGATATAGCAAGTGTGCGCGCAGCCTTAGCTGACGCCCGTGAGCCGGCCGATCGCAGCCTACGACTCCGCGCGTTCACTGCGGATGAAGTATTTAATATCATCACCAAAATTATTCCCCGCAAGCCGACCAAAGACTTGTACGGTGTGTCTATGGAGCTTCTGCACCTTGCTGTGGTTCCTCTATCGCCGATTTTAGCCGAATTTTACAATCGATGCATGTCTGAAGGAGTGTACCCTCAACCTATGAAAGTAAGTAAAATATCTCCTCTGTTCAAAGGTAAGGGTAAAAGGGAAGACATCGACTGTTACAGACCCGTGTCAATTATACCGGCGGTAGCAAAGGTATTTGAAAACGGCCTTAGTACACGTTTATCTGAGTTCCTGACGGCCACGAATGCTCTGTCCACTCGACAATACGCGTACCGTGCGGGCCGCTCCACAGGCGCCATGGTGCGCGAACTGGTACGCCGAGTGGTCGACGCTCGCGAATGTGGATTACAGGTCGCAGTGTTGTGCTGTGATCTGTCAAAAGCGTTCGATGTAGCTGATCACAGTGTATTAGAAGTTAAGCTGCAGCACTATGGGGTCGGAGGAAGGGCGCACAGGCTTGTCACGGATATGCTGTGCGGTAGATCGCAAATTGTTATGAGCGACAACGGTAATGTGAGATCAACGCCAATAGTTGCAACCTTGGGAGTCGCGCAGGGATCGTCGGTATCGAACATACTCTTTTCCCTACTGTTAAATGACCTTCCGGAAGCGATTTCGTCTGGGGACATTTATATGTACGCAGACGACGTCGCTGCGGTGGTTACGGCACCCAGCATCGATGAACTCGAGCGGAATCTGAACGAGGTTGCAACACAAGTGTCCAAATATATGAAACAAAACGGATTGGTGCTTAATTTAAGCAAAACTCATTTTCTCCATTTCCATCTAGGGGGAAGACCCCCGAGAGATCTCACTGTCTCTGTGGACGCGGTTCAGGTTGAGCAGGTTAAAAACACCGCATTTTTGGGCTTTGAACTGGACAGGGGTCTTCAATGGGAGTCCCACGTAAGCAAGCTGTGCAGTAAAATGGGAGGGGCATGTTTTGCTTTACGACGCCTTGCCAGAGTATTGCCCAGGGATGCGGTGCGCGCTTGCTACTTTGCCACTGTACACTCGCTCTTGCAATACGGCGCTGAGCTGTGGGGACGTGCAGCCGAATGGGAGCGCGTCTTCCGCATGCAAAAAAAAGCCATCCGAGCGATTGTGCAGATAAGCCAGAGGGAATCCGCAAGACCATATTTCAAGTCTCTTCGAATCCTCACACTACCCAGTGTCGTGATACTGCAGGTCGCCATGTACGTGCGCTGTCACATGGACGAATACACACGAGGAGCGGACATCCATGGCAGAAATCTGCGCAATGCCCAGAAGCTAGTCGGTATTAAACACCGTCTGGCGAAATCCGCCAAACTCACCCATGTAATGGGTCCGGCAGTCTACAATCACCTGCCTGACCACGTTAGAGATGCTCCATCACAAGGAAGCTTTAAAATGCAGCTTAAACGCTGGCTTACCGAGCACACCTTTTATAGCTTCAACGAATTCGCAACTAGAGTTAAATAAAAAGTATTTGTAATGAAATTATTCAATTTTTGTAATTTTATTATATGACGATTATTATTATTTATTGAGATACTGCAATGTATACTGTTATTTATAACATTATATTTTTAGTTAATTGTATATACCTATGTAGATAAGATGGTGACATGTAATATGATATTACCAATAAATGAATATGAATATGAATATGAATATGATCTTGGTCGTTTTTCTTTGGTATATGACATCTAATATTTATAATTTACCAATATTAATGTTAAGACATTTGCAGATGTAGTGCATTATTCTTTCCCTGTGGCTTTTCACAGAAACATACGAATTCATATTGCTGTTACAATTCAGTATCCATTGCGCCGACGCAAACGTAGACAGAAATATAAATTTAGAAGTTTCCATGAAAATACAAGGGGAAAAGATTGTTCACTATAACTATTCAAATTTAAAAAGCAGTGTTTTGGGCTCATATCTGCTTACTGCTATTCGGTCCCTAGTTAAGGTGTTTTCTTTAATTCCAATGTTGACTTATTTATTTTATTTAATATTTACCTTTTTCAAGTTCAAGCAGCCATACTTTTAATTATAAGTTTAAATATTATAGTATAAGTTTAGTTGAGCACTTCATTTTAGTTTTTAATCAATTAATGAAAAGTATAATGAATTTGGTTAACATTAGAAATAGAAAGATGTCGAACTACAAGAATCGTATGTGCAATTGTGCAGCGATCAGCAAACGCTAATGTTCAACAATTACAGACTAATTTTAATGTTACGGAAAGTCAAAGGCTTAGGCTAAAGTCAAATGTCTGGACTCTGACACCCAGCTTAAACTAAAGTATACAAACACATTATTTTTGAAAACAATATACAATGAATACAATTTTCTATAACTTGTTGAGAAATTGTGATATTTAATCTTGTAATCAATCATGTACTGTAGTTTCTATATACCTAAGTAAGACTTACATATGATATCGCTTTATAAATGTGCCTTTGATGTTGTTACATTTAAAGTTGTAGATATTTTATAGAATTTCATGTTTTTCGGACACACTGAGCGTTTATTTTCTAAGTGTCGTTATTGTTGATACTACCTACTGATGTTAATAGTCGGTCACGTTCACCTTCTTTTAAGATAAATATTGCGTTTAATTTACTTTAACTTTTTCAAAACTGTCAATCAGATGCCATGCGTGTCACGTACATGTAGGTCCATATTACTCTGTAGACCGTGACTTACATATCGGTTTTTGGCCATGAGCGATGCCGATATTAATCGTTATATTAAATTATATTAATCGTTGGCGTCCAAAAGGAAAAAAACGCCTCCTCACCTCACTCCACAATTGCAGTTGCACGATGTAGGATCGTAGGCAGATCTGAGGTGTGCTGGAACACTAACTGAACCTTCGGCGAAGACAGCACAACCATAGCAATCCTATATTCTGATGAATTTAAAGTTATGTAGTTACATATCCACTTACCGTATCATGTTAAATATTTGATAGCTATTTTCTTGTTCGTTATTGTGAATTGACCTGATGTTTGCACCAAAGTACCTACGAAAAGGCCCGCCTTGTGTTCTCAACACTGAGAACCTCCTCTGTGGTTCTCAAACAGGTATGAGACATAATTTTAAGACTTATACATGGTATTAAAAAACTTGCATATTTGATGTTCAATGTTTGTTTAGTGGACCCTCACATTTAGAGAAGATTTAATAGCAAAAAAAACTGTCTATAGACTTAAATTTGTTTTAATTAATAATTTTAAGGACACTTTTTACAGTCTGGATCTGTTTCACAACTGGCAGTGGAGAAACTGTCATCGTGTATTTTATATGCATTTCAAAGTATTTTTGTGTAAGCTTTAAATGTTTACTGTACTGAATGAGTATTCGTATGTTAATAGGAGGGTCAGCGGGATCTCACTTGTTGGAATAAAACTGAGTTAACACAATTAAAGCTTTTTATTATTAACATCACAGTGAACAGTTATGATTACATAATAAGTGTAATAAGTAATAACAGACATTATTATAAAATATTCGAAAATTTTAACATTTAAATTGAAGCAGATATTTGGTCATATTCTACATTAATCATTATTCTCGTCTAGTATAGAAGAACACGGTGGATAACAGATTTCATCAGTCTGTTTATTTTGTGAATGTGGCTCAGGCATTACTATCATAAATCATAATAATATAACTGCAATATCTGGCCCGAATATAAATAGACAGAAATGCAAAATTTATTAAATAGGAATTTATTAAATTTAGTAAATGGATGAGCAAGATTTTGAACAATAATATGAAATAGGCTACTTGACCCATTTTTAAAGTTTGTCGGATATTATTCATCAATATCTGATTAACGGAAAAAAAATATAAATATATTTTTTCACGACCTAGAAAACCGCAAAATTATAACTTAAAATTTAAACTTTAGTTACCGCGCGAAAACGATACTATCCATGTTAATGCTTAGATTATCTGTGGTGTGACGTCACTCAAACCGAAAACAAACATTTGACATGTCACTTATGTTATGTCAATGTCACAGCAAAGCTACATGTCCATGGCGAATTTCACTCGTATAAGATTCGACATGAAGTTAGTTTAAATCCTATGACGTCACATCATGGCCGACACCGTTTTCAGAGTACGAAATTAAAAAAAATAAAACAAATTTTTAAATAAAAAATATGTACCCATCAAACATTTTTAATACCTTTTTAATCTTTTCAATAAATACTACAGAAAATAATAATGTTTTGCAGTAAATTTGATATTAGTCAAGTAGCCTATTGTAACTAACCCTTAATTCGACAGCGACACATATTCGACGTCCAAAATGCTGGACATGATCTTTGATTCACTTTTTGTATTTTTTTATAAAACAGAATTATTATCTCTATTGAGTGGCAAGGAGGCTTGAACACATGGCCATCCCTTACTTTTGTCGAATAAGGACTAAAATATTAATAAACACGGTAATAAAGAATGATATTGCTATCAGACAAATAAATAGATAGATGATGTTGAATAATAACACGATTGATTGATGATGATGAGATGTACAATATTGTCACTACAAATACAGCTTGAGACCACAAGCGGTGGACAGGAAGAAATATGACCTCGGCCCCCGTCACCACCTTTAACTACTTAATTGGAATTGTATAAAAAAATCAAATAGGTATACTTTTCTATTTATAACATGAATGTGATAATATTGCAGCAACAGCGTGAGCATTACATTTGACACAACGTGAGCTGAGCTGAGTAGAGTAGTATAATAAGTACGGACGGATTTACATTTAAATCTGCATTTGATTTCTTCAAGATTTCGTTACCTACTTTCTCCATAATTCTCATATTCGATAAATGCTGGTTATATAATTAAATTAAGATGAACAATACATTTAAACTTAACTAACGTTATTTACAAGAAATTGGTGTAAGTAGTAATATCACAAACAATTATAATATCATTGCTTAAACTAACATAAATTATGTAAGTACATTTGAGGTTCACATTTACACGATTCATATAATAATAATACCCAACAAATTATAAACAATGTTTATATTCGTTCACAGTACCTAATAGCTGGAGAGCCAGTGAACCCTGAGAGTAACGGTCTTCCTGTAAGGTTAGAAATTTGCATACTAACAGTTTATGGAATTCTAAGAGCAATAGCCATGACCTGGCAGGCGTCAGCCCTGCACGTCATCAGGCCCTTTATTTTTTTAACTGTTAAAAAATTTATAGGATAAAGTTAATTTATTGTACATCTTAAAAAACAATTGACAGGCGATTACAATTAGCAGAAGTATATGACAGGTCAATTAGAAAATGCACAGTTGATGAGGTAAAATAAACTTCATCCTGTATACTCGAAATTTTTATATGTCTTCAAATAAACGTCTCCGAGTAAGTATGTAAAATGCCAGGCGGTTTTGAACAGCATAAGACCTTGCCAGGCGAGGGGACAGTTAAGTAAATTTGGGTTTCAAAACTTGTTTCTGTAAGTTTGAAAATTCAATAGGATAAAGTTAATTTATTGTACATGTTAAAAATAAAATGACAGGCGATTACAATAAGCAGAGGTATATGACAGATCAATTAGAAAATGCACAGTTGATGAGGTAAAATAAACTTCATCCTGTATACTCGAAATTTTTACATGTCTTCAAATAAACGTCTCAGAGTAAGTATGTACAATGCCAGGCGGTTTTGAACAGCATAAGACCTTGCCAGGCGAGGGGACAGTTGCACCTCTCAATCGCACGCCCTTAGCAACTACTCCACTACTACTAGCGACTAACTAGCGATTACTCGTGATCAAGGGTCTGAGGGATTTGGTGCAGAAAACTTCAGGGTGATTAAAATAAGGAGACGTCCGTTAGCTGTGACTAGTGGATTTAATAGTGACTGACGAAGTGACATGCAATATTAGTTACATTAAAAAAGATCCTTATAACTAAGAGGCGGTGAGCTGCGAAGGCCGCATTGCATGTTTATTTTCATCAGGCGCCTTAATTGATGCCAACAACTCGCCTGTATTTTTTTTAAAGATGTAAGTACAATAAATAAACTTTATCTATTAAATTTTCAAACTTACAGAAACTAGTTAAGAAACCCAATTTACTTAACTGTCCCCTCGCCTGGCAAGGTCTTATGCCGTTCAAAACCGCCTGGCATTGCACATACTTACTTTGAGACGTTTATTTGAAGACATATAAAAATTTCGAGTATTCAGGATGAAGTTTATTTTACTTCATCAACTGTGCGTTTTCTATTCGATCTGTATACTTCTGCTTATTGTAATCGCCTGTCAATGTATTTTTAAGATGTACAATAAATAAACTTTATCCTATTAAATTTTCAAACTTACAGAAACATGTTAAGAAACCCAATTTACTTAACTGTCCCCTCGCCTGGCAAGGTCTTATGCTGTTCAAAACTGCCTGGCATTGTACATTCTTACTCTGAGACGTTTATTTGAAGACATGTAAAAATTTCGAATATACAGGATGAAGTTTATTTTACCTCATCAACTGTGCGTTTTCTATTCGATCTGTCATATACTTCTGCTTATTGTAATCGCCTGTCAATTTATTTTTAAGATGTACAATAAATAAACTTTATCCTATTAAATTTTCAAACTTACAGAAACAAGTTTTGAAACCCAATTTACTTAACTGTCCCTTCGCCTGGCAAGGTCTTATGCTGTTCAAAACCGCCTGGCATTGCACATACTTACTTTGAGACGTTTATTTGAAGACATATAAAATTTCGAGTATTCAGGATGAAGTTTATTTTACTTCATCAACTGTGCGTTTTCTATTCGATCTGTATACTTCTGCTTATTGTAATCGCCTGTCAATGTATTTTTAAGATGTACAATAAATAAACTTTATCCTATTAAATTTTCAAACTTACAGAAACAAGTTTTGAAATCCAATTTACTTAACAGTTCAAAAAATAAAGGGCCTGATGACGTGCAGGGCTGACGCCTGCCAGGTCATGGCTATTGCTCTTAGAATTCCATAAACCGTTAGTAAACAAATTTCTAACCTTACAGGAAGACCGTTACTCTCAGGGTTCACTGGCTCTTGGACTATAAAGGAAAATCTAAAAAAATTGCATTAGCATATCGCGTAGTCGCGTCGCGTACCTACCTATTGTTATCTTTAATATTTTCTTGTTTTCCTTATCAGTACGAACGAGTGCAACAGTCAAGGTTTTCGAAGCGTTCTCATGATTTTTTAAGTATTTTTTTTATTTCGAGGACACAGTTAAACCACAAATATTGATGAAGATTAAAAAGATCATGACTTCGTTTAAATAATATTAGCCATAAGTCGCTGTAGACAATTTGAACTATACAGGATGCTTAAAATTATCTAAAAGTACTTCATTCATCGGAGCGTTCAGATATTTGAGCTTCAGCTAGGTAGCGGGTTATGCCCACCTATTACCAGTGGGAACAACTGGGAATAATTACTGAGATTTCTTTTTTCCAGTAGTTACCACCATATATTGTAGTAGTACCTAACAGGTGGGAAAAATATTCCCAGTAGTTACCACCAAGTGCTCTAGTGGTAACAGATGGGAAAAAACTCTGTTGTTACCACTGGTTTCAGATGGATGGTGGAGGCGAGAATAACCCGGTAGCGGAGGCCGTTATCAATCAATAAATATGCATCTGTAATTATCATGATAATCGTTTGACTCTTAAAGCCCTGGAGGCTTAGCCAAGTTGTCAATCGCTAGCGCTTAATCGCCAATCGTACACGAAAGACAGCTAACTGTCTTTGTCGCTCTAATATGAAAGAGTGACAGAGAGGGAAAACTACGATACGCTACTAAGCGCTAGCGCTTGGCAACTTGGCTAAGCATCCAGGAATGGCGTACCTCCGGATAGGCCGGGTTTACTTAGGGTAGCGCGGGTGGAGTGGTGACGTGTTTGTTGCAGGAACACCGACGACTACGGCAGCGCGGGTGGAGTGGTGACGTGCTTGGTGTGCACGCGCTCGCCCTGCGCGAGGTCGCCGGCCTGCAGCGCGCGCGCCGCGAGGAAGGCCGCCGCGCCGTACACCACCATGCACAGGTAGCCGAAGAACTGCAACATCGACCGACGGTCACCAAGGTGCTAACTAACATGGCAATCGCTACGGACACGCGCCAATGCGGCGCGGCAAGCGTTTTCCCTAAACATTACGTGTGATCCCGAGTATCCCGACTGACCAAAGAGTTGCGCGCGCCGACCGCGCAGGGAACAGATAAAACGCCGCGCCGCATGTAGCGCGCGTCCGTGGCCGAGGCGTGAAGGTGCACTCTATGAAATTCGTTGTTTTCGTAGAGTGGGGGATAGAATGAGCGAATGCTCGTTTGGTCTAAATGCACCTTAACCCGGCGGAAGTGTGGCAGGGTATCTCATACCCTGCGTTTGACTTATGTCAACTTATATAAATATTTAGAGTTTAAATTGTTTAACTTTTTTTCACCACACTCGCCGGGTTAACGCTCAATATCGCAAACGAAAGGCAATTAATACGAAAAAGTGGCGGAGAGACTATGATACGCAACTGAACGTTACGCATTCAGGGATGTAATACGTATACTATCTTGAAATACCTATTTTAAGATGGAGAAGAGTATCATATTATTTTGCGTTTTCGGGAATACGTTACTACAATCATCAACGAAATTTTTCAAACGACAATTTAGATGATATCGCAGAACCCAGACATAGTTACCTAGTAGGTATTACCAACACAGTACCCAATTTGCGATAACAACGCATACCTCTGCAAGCGAAGTGCAGTACCCTACGCCGCGGCCGCTGCGAGTGGGCGCCCGCAGTACCCACAGCCACTCTACGTGACTAGATTACACTCCGCGATACCGGCGCATTACTTTTGATTGTGTACACGGGGGAACCCCACGTAGCCATGTCTTCTGACTACTATCTACCGTGTATAGTTGTACGAGTCGCACACCTGACTGATATAATTCTTGATGGTTGATTTGATAAAAACACTGATCTATGTGTATGATTTATTGTAAACCAAGGTATAAAGAGTAGTAGCTACGAGCACGTATAAACGTTAACTAATTAAATAATTATAGTAAATGTATTAAGTCGGCGTAATCGTGGATACAGCAATTATATTTAATGCTGACGCGAGAGATGTGCAATGCTTGCATTGTACATATTCCCGGGCAGGAGATGAGGGTTGATAGGGGATGATGATGATGATTTTTTAATGTAGCTAAATGATTACGAATTTTATATAAACCAAATAGTGTTGAAACTGAAATACATCATTTGATGGTGGTAAATCCCCTGAACATTGAAATATTAGCATGGTTAAGTGCAGTTCCAGCGGCATGATGATCTTGGTCAGGTTGCGGTCGGCTGCTTTGCTCGGTAGCTGATGGGATGGAGCTGCGTGATGTTGATGCCATCGAGGTAGGTCGGGGACCGCCTTCCCCGCGGGCGGCGAACGAGGGAGTCAGGCGCGCTACGAGTTGCCGTCGACGTATGCAGCGGCGCATATATAGCGCTGCTAACACGATGACGATGCCCATGACCACGTAGATTGTCGTGTAATGGTGGACATCGTGGTAGTTTATTCCCTCTGATAAGGATCCCTCGCTTTTCATGTGTTCGATTTGATCTCTGATAGCCTTAAAATACTTGTCATTGTTTTTAAGCTCATTTGACTCGTTCTGCATAACTGGTACCGTTAAATTAATAACGTTGTTGATAGGGGGCACGTCGAACTTAACAACGGTTGCTTGGCTTTTGATTTCGTTGGAAAGTCTCTTCTGTGGAAATATAGTAAAGGCGTCTGCATTCAAAACGCAGTCGGTTTGGAGGGTTATGATTCCCGCCTTGTGTAAATGTTCGGCCGTGACGTCCTGTCCGCATATAATTCTTGCAGTGCATACATCACAACAAAAATATAGGTATGTATTCATAGTGCTTAGCTCTGTCCATATGTTGCGGCAAGCGTCGGTGTCAGCTGAACACTTATTTGTAACTTGATCTGTTATGCACAGGTGCGAGTCCGACTTTAATTGATAAATTGGACCTTGTAGCGTACAAATAAGTGTATTAGAATCGTAGTGAGTACATTTATGTACAGTTTCGTCCAGCATCGGTATATACGATTCTTTTTTGATATTTATAGCCACTTGATCTGCTATCGGACGTATTTTGATCATATTTTGTCCATCTTGATGTGGAATTGATATTAATCGGAAGAGTTCGTAGGTATCTCGGAAAACTAAAGGAATCTTGATTTCGAAGATAAGGTACTGACGGGTCATTCTGGTTCGCACCTTCATTAATTGATATAACTTCGGTAGATCGGTGTTTATATTTTCGCATGGAAGAGTCAAGTCTTTTGGCACCTGCCCGGCGATGATGTTTAGCTCATCTTTTAATTGTTGTGGTGTCAAGAGGTGGACGTTAAATTTGCCATAAATAACGTTAGTAATGGTGTCCAATAAAGTGTCTTGTATGCTTTTCAGGTTGACGAGTATGCTATTTGCGATGATTGATGACACGGTGATTTCATTTATCTGAGTTGATTCTTGAATTTCATGTCCTTGTTTGTTCAGGCTCTTCTCGATATTGTTAATGTGCTGATTGAAGGTCTTGTGCTGATTTTGCACCGAAATTTCAACTCTTTTAAGAAGGTTAGCTTCTGCCTCTATAACTGATGTTTGATTTCTCCATAATTGCGCCAGATGTCTTTCGTTAGTCCTGGTCAGGTCGATGTCTTTTTGATATTGTTCGGCGAACTGTTCGTCTAACACGCCAAACAGGCTGTGAGCAATGCTACCGATACCGTTTATGAGGCCTCTCCTCTTCCGCGGAGGTTCGGGGCGTTGATCGAGTAGCATGCCGTCGTAGTATTTTAATTCCGAGAAGGCGTGTCGTAGTTGCGCCAATACGATGTTGCATTGATGTTTATTTTCTATGATGTGACACATCTTTTCCAAATGAGTGATGTATTTGGAAAATAATTCTGATCCTTCCCAATATGGACTGATATCGTAATAAACTACAAGCTTCCATTCGTCTCGGGCCAATTTCATATTTGTCATTTTGTCGAAATAAATGCCTTGACCTTCTGTGAAACTTGATACGTCATGGGTGCACTGCGCCGGTGATATTATTAACATAAACAGCAGGAGTGCCGAAGTGATGAGAGTGACAAGTTTTGATTTTGATGATCTTCGTTGATTTATTGGTTTTGATGGGATTGCTGATAAGTTTTCTTCATTGTTGGATGATTCGTTTTCGGAAACTGGCAGTTTTGAAAGCTTGATAATGGGTCTTTTGATTATGGAATTTTTAGTCTTCACTGATGCGACACGGACGAAGCCGTCCTTTCCTGGGTGAACATCTGATACCCGACCCATAGCCCACTTGCCAGGCGGTAAATTTGCGTCGTGAATGAGTACGACGTCGCCGATCTTGATATTTGGTTTAGGTTGCGTCCATTTACAGCGTGATTGTAACTGACACAGGTATTCGGCTTGCCATTTCTTCCATATATCATGGAATATTTTCTGTGTTAGGCGCCACCGTGTTCGCTCATCTCGTTCGGTTTCAACGATGTGAAGAGTCGGCCCACTTGCTAAAAAATGTGCTGGCGTGAGGTAGTCCAAGTCATCTGGGTCCTCGGTTAACGCACATAATGGACGCGCATTTAGACAACCTTCTATCTGCGCTAATAGAGTTGTAAACTCTTCGAATGTCAGATGCTGATCTCCCAACACTCTGTGGAGGTGATGCTTAAGGCTTTTAACGGCGGCTTCCCATAACCCGCCGGCGCTGGGCCATGATGGAGCATTGAAGTGCCACGTTATGTTCATGTCAGTGATAGTCTTAAAAAATGATTCATCGAGTGTGGCATTGATTTCTTCATACTCTCGTTTGATTGCTTTGCTGGCTTTGGTGAAGTTCGTTCCATTGTCACTGAAAATGTGACGGGGGGCTCCACGCCTTGCGGACATCCTTCGTAGGGCAGCCAAAAATGATTCAGAGCTTAGATCTGATACTAGCTCCAAGTGTACTGCCTTTGTCGCCATGCAGACGAAGACGGCAATGTAGCCCTTGGTCGTCTTGATTCCACGACCTTTGCTTGCTTTCACTGTGACGTATCCTGTATAATCTACGCCAGTATTGTAAAATGGCCTTGATAGGTTTGACCGCGACTCAGGTAAGTCGCCCATTATTTGTGATAGCTTTGGTGGTTTCTGTTTAAGGCACGTTATGCAACGGCGTACGCGATTTCTCGTCGCGTTGTTGCCTCCTACAATCCAGAATGCTTCCCTTAGCTTAGAGTGTGTGAGCTTAGCGCTTCCGTGTAGAACGGTTTTGTGTGCTTGATCAATAAGCAACTCCGTCAGGCGACCGTTGTGAGGGATGATAAGTGGATGTCTCATTTCCCAGCTGATATGTGCATTATTAAGTCGCCCGCGAGCCCGTAACATTCCATCTTGATCCAGGAACGGTCTTAATGTCAAAATGTTGCTTTTTGAACCCACTGATTGATTTGATCTTAAGTTATTGATTTCATCTGAAAATTCCTTTTCTTGAACGTACTTAATGATTCTATTTTTAGCTTTGTTTACCTCGTCAGATGTTAGGTAACTCGAGCTTTGCTGACGCCGCGAAGATACTCGTAGTATCCATGCGAGTATACGAGTGCAATGTGTCATGTTGCTATGCTATTTGTTTAGGCCCATGCGAACTATGTCTTAAGGCCTCGGCTAAATCTATTTATAAAAACCTTTATGCTATACAATAAGAGCGAAAAAGAAACAACTCGCACGACACCTATCGACCGGGATACGGCGCGCTTTGAGTTAAAAATGGGAAAGCGTCGATAGTTTGGGGGGACCCTAACGGTCGACAGTCTTTTCGGCTAGCACAAGGGATCATGTAATTTGTTATTTTGAAATTGGGAGTTTTATTGATTATTATAAAAGCAAAATAAGGTTGTGTGTGTGGCTTGGACTTACCCCCGCGGCGGAGTAGGCGGCGTTACCGAAGGCGACCGCCATGGTGGCGCCGATCAGGTGCAGGAACGTCAGCACCGCGCTGCCCACCAGCTCCATCTGCGCCCACCATTCATTACTATCTCACTGCCTATTATCAACAGGGATCAGGGATCATCACAAAACAATTAATGCTATGAACATGTACAAATAATGACTTCAAGAATACTAAACTTACTAGGAAGGCATAACATAGTAGTTGGAAGTGGGAAAAAATCCTTCAAGCTCTCATTTCTCTGCATATTTTTTTAAGTGTTGTAACATGTCTCGAGGCAAGCTTTTACCATAGACACTCAAGTGCGAAGCCAAGTATGTTTATCTTTAAGCCAGCATACCTTGAGCCACTTGAAGTTATGGTACTTCTCGACGACGTGGTAGAGGTAGCAGAGCAGCAGGCCGCCGGAGAAGGCGAGCGCGAGCAGCGCGACGAGCACGTAGTACACGCCGCGCCCGTTCGAGCGGAACGCCGACGACTCCAGGCTGATGAAGCACAGCAGGTTCAGCACCTGACACAACATGACTGTGTGTAACCTTCACATTCCTAAAGCGGTCCCGAGGGGGCGTCTAAAGGGCTGCAAGACACGAGAAAGAAATCGGGGGCACGGAATCTGACCGAGGGGGAAGTGAATCAAAAATTATAAAATATTCTACATAGTATAATGATTAGTGATGTGCTGTTCTGGGTTACTTTCCCAACACAGTATGGGGAATATTTCCAAATGGTAACTTACTCCATAGTAACATTGGTAATTTACCAGGAATAACACATCTCTAACAATGAATCTCAACAAAATGAATGTAAATTAGATTAAAATTTGAAATAAGAATAGTAACTTCATATTCATGAAATATTCTTGATAAAAAAAATAAGGTTACCTGTCACATTGATTTGATGGATTTGGCTTTTTTCATAAGGACAAGGGTGTTGAAACAAATTATCCTTCTTTAGGGGATAGTCATACTCACACATAAAAAATTGGGAACCTATGGTTTAACAAATCATTTGACAACCAGGGCATTCCTCATCAGTACCTACTTATGATTCGGATTAAAAACAAATCCTGGAAGATAGTCAATAGTGCCAATGGTTATCCTATCATGATTAGTTTGAACATATCTTATTTATCTTATGATGGGGCCCTTTTCGGATGGGAATCTTTTGTGTAAAGATTGAACATAAAGAAATATATTTATACATATATCAACCTAGTATCATCAGTATCATCACTGATCAAACTTTAAGTAATGCTGAATTGGCTGGCACAGTATGAAAATCTTGTTCTTAATTAATTTTATTCCTATTATATCAAACTTTTATATTTCTGATATTTTTAGCATACAATTGGTGGTGTGCCATAACATAATGGTTTAACTTGTAACAGCACTGAAACAATAATTTGCATTGCCGGTGAATGACCAGCAATATAAAAAAATCATTATCATTACTTTTGTAAAAAACGTGTAATTAACTGTAATTAGCCACTCATCTATCGGCTGTCTGACATTCAAAACTCAAGGTCAGGTCAATTCTGACACAAAATTTGTTTTATTTCAATTACACTCTCCAGCAGTGTAATTTTCACAGCAAATTGTAACCAACTCACGACGAGCACAGCCTTCATGATCCCCGGCCGGGTGGTGATGTATGACAGGTCGAAGCGTGTCTCAGTGATGAACACGGTGTTGGTGGAACCCATCGACTGCGCCGGAGGAGGCGGCGCCGGCCCGCTCGGGTATGCCATGTTTGCCTGACAAACATACCACTATGAATGCAGAACACTAAACATCACCAAATATTTTTGCATAATTTATATGGGAGTTTAAGACTGGCAGTTGTACATAATCTATATTGAGAACAAAAAATGAGCAGTGAACTAAGACTAGACTTTCTCTACATTCACATTACACTATTTACTATTTAATGTTTTAGTATCTGTCAGTACTACAACAAACCAGTTTTGTTCATGAACGGTGACAGGTGTTTGTCCGATCCTTGTTCATGAAGATGTTTGCTCAAATCATTAATGGTTCATGTCAAAATTGCACAGAGATTGCAGCACAAATAAACATTACAAACAACATTTTACAGTGTCACACAAAATATATTTGCTCTATTTATATTTTATCAAATTGAATTTTAAATACAAAACCACAAACCTAGGTCAAATTGTAGGCACTGGCTTCTCTAGCCAGTCCTAGAGTAAGTACCTACTTTACACTAATTACTGGCTAGGTTAAGCAACCATTTTAATATTTTCTTACTAATCATTCACAACTCGACCACCTTTGGTTTTGATAATGTTTTCCTGTTATAACTATTAACGTGATATTTGTTAATTATAATGAAGAACAACAAAACCGTTAATAATTTTGTGGTTGTTGATTATTATTGACACAACCGTTATTAAAGACATGCCACAAATACTCACCGATATCCCAACAAATGATCCCAACGGTCCAGATAAACGCACAGTGGAGATAAACTGCGGACGTTAGCGTCCTGCTCGCCCGGTTACCTTGGCACTCATTACTACACTATGAGAACATGTTACACACACCCATGACTCACGTTACCTATATTTACTAATCGTGTGTGCCGAATGAGCACATTCTTCACAACAAACCATTCGTAATAAACGTATTGTACCTATTGTTTTTGCGATACAATGATTAAGAACAGTGTGATAGAATGCACAGTGTTATCAGTGATATTGTAGGATAAGATTAAAGATGCTTGACTGAGTTTAGTTCCGAATAACTTTATGATAAACGTTTCTAATTCACTGACGCTGTTTCATTTGAATAGCAACATAACACCAAGTGCGAAGGGAATGAAAGGAATGTACAAACAATGTACGATTCGTACCGTAAGCACTTGTTGCATTATATTATATGTCAAAATGACTTAAAAGTTACGTTCTACGCAAAAACAAAATTCCAACAAAATTCACAGTCGAAAACGTTCCGTTCAAAAATTATGAATCTTCTGCGCTTTGTGTCACAGTCTCACAGTAATAAGAAAAGTACAGTCGAAGGCAAATAATTAGGTGTACATAAAAATGCTGAAAAATATGTCCCAGCGCACTTTCATTCTCTGTAATAAGAACGTCGTAACATATTTATAGCAGGATTCTTTCAATACATTTTTTGCACTTGACTGTAACATAACTTGCGAACTTTTCGAAGATTCGATTGATTATTTTCATTCATTATTTGATAACCTTTAATGATCCTAGATGGCGCAAGTAGTAGTAGTGTCTGCATCGTT
The DNA here is from genome assembly GCA_025490895.1 of Thaumatotibia leucotreta. Taxonomy (NCBI): domain Eukaryota; kingdom Metazoa; phylum Arthropoda; class Insecta; order Lepidoptera; family Tortricidae; genus Thaumatotibia; species Thaumatotibia leucotreta. The sequence continues at coordinate 19,855 of JALPQI010001087.1, read as the reverse complement.
TTGGTGTCCTTCATAAAGTATAATGCTGAAATTACACTAAGTCGTTCGCCGCATACAAACAATGTCGGTTGCCGGCAACCTCGTAATGTTTACTGACGACTTTACGACACATAAAGCGGTTGTTTAAGCCCTTTTGTGACTTAGAACGTTAATACTATGTACCTACCTATTGTGTAACGCTAAACGCCGGCATGGGCATTTTCACTTTAAGGGACAACAAATAATTTTATTAGCGTGAGATTAAAAAACCTTAATTGCAGTCAGATTTGTAACGACATCAAATACAATATATTTAGGAATTTTAAACTCTATCGGCGTTTTTATATTATAATATGGCTTATAGTTTAGACACCAAAATCGACTTATTATCGAAATTTTGTGCTTAATTGTCGTTACAAAGCTGACTGAAATTGAGGTTTTTTTTTTAACTTCACGCTAATTGGGTGACCCAAAAAGTGAAAATATAATTATATTACGTGTGTTCAAAACCACCGCTTCGTGTTTTTCCTCAACTCCGCATCGCATAACCACCTCCGCGAAGAAGATACACATTTACTTCATATCAGATGATATCAGGGGCTCGTTTCTCGAAAGCTTGTAACTTGTAATACAAATGGAAGTCTCTTTTTAACACTATTAATTCGATAATGAATTCCGCTTGTATTACAAGTTACAAGCTTTCGAGAAATAGGCCCCAGATCAGACACATAAGGTTTGTACTTTCGTACCTGTGCTGTGATACTACTTGCGCCATCTAGCACCTGCACATGTTACCTACACATTTATATCTAAATTCTATAATCATATATAAATTCGCTCTTACATTATGTTTTCCGGACAATCTTAGTAACACAAAATGTTAAGTTCCATAATTTTAACGCATTCGGAAATATACAATATGTGAGGAAATATTATGTACTACTAACGCCATCTAGGTTCACTCGGATCAACTAAACACAACTTAATAGTTTTTTTATTAGATTTAGAGCTGAGGTAAACAGTAAACAATTATCACAGGTTTAAAAGTTATTGTTTAGATTGAGCAACTATTAGGTAAATATCTGTACGCCTCATGTATCAGTAGTGGACCTCAGTGGATTATCTAGTAGCTGTTAGAGAATGGTCAAAGGCGCCTAACCTTGTAAGGGATTGCATATACCCAAGAAAATGTAATATGTGTGCAATAAATTATTTGATTTGATTTGATTTGAAAATTGACTGGTGGTTGTTAATACCGAGTGGCCGAGTGGTGCAGGCATCAGCCGCGAAAGCTGAGCACGTGGGTTCGATTCCCACCTCGGACGCTGGTGGTCGTGGTCGTTTTTTCTTTGGTATTATGACATCCAATATTTATAATAGTAGCTGTAAAGTTTAGACAATATTACTTCAATAATACTTCATAACCGCCGATCCGTGCTTTCCCTCACCTCCGCAATGCGCAACCCACTGAAGCTTACTTTCTACACACTAATAATATAATATATCAACTTATCTTATATTATTGTTACAAAGTATTATAGGGAACTTTAGGCCTGTATGTATTTCATATTAACTCGTGTATGTATTTTTTGTATATGGCTGTTTGTTTTTCTAAATAAATCAGCCGTGTGGTGACGGCAGTAAGAATACATTTGTCACCACCCCAACTCCTCCTGCGGGTGTCGTAAGAGTCGACTAAGGGATTGAAGGTCATTGACCATTATTTGATAAAAGATTGATGATGGGCAGCAGCGTCATTATAGTGGACACATTACTGCGATCGCCAATCCGCTTGCCCAGCGTGGCGATTATGGGCATTTACCTCCTAATGCGTTTATACGCATAGATAATAGGAGAGGTCTACGTCCAGCAGTGGATTATCATAGGCTGATGATGATGGTGATTTTCAGCTCATGAAGGACTTTTAAAACTAAATACAAAATATTCCGTACAAACAGTAGCCTTTGTGTTGTGAGAGGCGGAGCCTTAACTAAAACTACACAGTCATGTAAACAATATATTCATCATTCTTAGATCTATTAGTGGATCAGACTTGTCTACACCGTGTTTTTATTGATTTCCGTTAAATAGGACAGGTTATTTGGGACGTTAATAGAAGTTGCCTAGTATATCGGCTATTGTTTAATTCGTAATAAATTATTATTTTTTGTTTTCATACATAATAATTGAAATATCAAGTGTGAGATAACCTTAAGAATAAGATCTCAGGTGACTGACGGCACATGTCAAAATAAGTTTCATTAGGATGTAATAAAGGTTGCAATACACTAGTTCAGTCATTAAACATAACAGTAAGAGTTAAGGTACTAGTTTCTTTGACAAATTAATTATTTTTGACCTAAATAAGCTTCCCTTTAATTTAACGGAAATCAATAAAAACACGGTGTAGATTAAATGAAAATAAACAACTTTATAAGTATATTTATGACGTATGTACCTACAAATAATGATTAAGAATGTTTATGTAATTTACTCTGACCTATAAATATATATTTTTTATTATTATACCAATAACTATTAATTGAATTTATATCATGAATTGTATTCTTAGAATGATGAAACGTTGACATGTAATATTGTAATATTATGAATAAATGAGTATGAGTATGAGTATACACCGTGGGCTCTTATCATCCGAAAGAATTAAACCACGCATTTTGATGTAAAAACAAACAAAAAATGGTTCACCCTGTTGTGGCATAATTTTTTTATGAATAATTCTATATGGCATAAACTATGTAGTCATAATGGGTTTTGTGCAGAAACTGTTGTGGCATACTCAACTTCAGCAAATTTCGCTGTGGCAGATTTCGAGTTGTTCGAATATTATACCAGCATAATTTCGATGCTCCTATTTATGGTGAGGCATAATCTGGATGTGCATAAAAAGTATCGGCATAACTTGTTTTAGCATAACAAAGAAGGAATAATTACAACCTCTCAATATTATCGAGATAAAAGTAATATTCTGCACGTTACTTACTGTGTTACTGAGCTGAGTACTTTCTAGGTTGCAAAAAAAAATAACCTCGAAGACTAAGGTGGGAGCAAAGCTTAGTCTACTCTAACCTATCCGAAACGGATCTGCCCCGGAAGGTTTTGTTCGCTCGCTTCGCTCGCTCACTGCAGAAATTTTCACCCTCATTCTGCCTGACGAAAAATGCAAGGTAAGTTTCGAACATGTGGCTATATGCTAAAAAAATATGCATATCTAATTTCTGTGTTATAGCACTCGGTGAAAATAATAATATGCCAAGATAGTTTCGGGCAAAATAATGTTCTAAATATTGTTATTTATGCCGATATGTGATGTTGTTTCTGCCCCATTAAGATTATGCCAAAATAGATTATGCTAAGTCTGTTATGTCCTAAGCGTTTCGGACAAACAAAATTATGCCAGATAGAGGGAACCCTAAACGTTTTTTTTTTACAAGAACCTCATTTTTAAAAGGGTTTATTTCTTACTTTTTAACATCTATTAATGAGGTTTGTGAGGCTATTCTCCATAATGGCACCAACGCCGTTAAAAAACCTTTTGTACTGAGACTAACCGCTACATTTTTTTTTCAATTGGTAAAAACTCTGAAACTAGGCTATATCCAGAAAAGTTTAGATATATGACATTATAGTTTCTAATTGTGGTCAGGAATACACTGTTGAATAAAATCGGTCGGGTTTAAACAGCACACGGTGTATAACAAGTCATTAACTTGCAATGGTTGGTGTCATACTAAGTTATTTACAAAATAACCTGTACAAGGACTAGGAGGCACCGCTCTTCCTTAACTACAATATTTTTAAAATGGTATTATTAGTTTATATTTTTTAATCAAGAGTGTGATTGTATGTGAGAGATTCGCACCAACGTTACATTTTTTACAAATTAAAAGTAAGCTAAAACTTAGTTTCATTAATTTGATGAATACATAATATAATATAAATGAAAACACTGTATAGGTACTACTAGCGCCATCTAGGGTCCCTTGATTTAAAAGTATTAGTTACAATTATTACGATATCCTTAATAACATTGTTTTCTAAAAGGATGAAGAAGTGATATTTTACTACTTCCGTCAATTTGTGCTATATTTGGAACATGTATAAAGATTTAACCCTGTATCATTCAAGACCACCGATTTAAATTTTTCAAGCAAATTTGGATAGAACATATTAAAACAACAAACTTAATTTCTTATTTTTATTTAATTGTAAGCAACACTATGATACAGAAGGCTAACACTCGTACAAGGCCCTCAAAGGCTGCTCTACTATGAACTAGTAAATACAATTTTTTCGCAGATAATTTTTTGTGGTGTCACGCGTCAAGTTCTTACACTTCAATTATTTATTACATTGCTTAATTTCTCCCATGAAAACATTGCATAGCTCAATGAGGGTTTGTGATACTGAGCGGAAGGTTTCAAGAACTGTCAAAATAAATACCCGCATTTCATTTTCAATATATTTGTAGGTTTATTTATTCTGAAAACCATTACACAAATGTAACGTAGTAAGACGCTAAAGTGTTACCCAGTGTTGCTACTCGGTAGATGGCGCTATACACAAACGTTAGTAAACGTAGATCGCGGTGTTAAGATTTTCACTCGAAAGACAAAACCATTTTGGGATTACGGTGGTTAGGTAAGGATCGGAGTTAGGTTAGGTCTGAGTTAGGTTAGGTCTGAGTTAGGTTAGGTCTGAGTTAGGTTAGGTCTGAGTTAGGTTAGGTCTGAGTTAGGTTAGGTCTGAGTTAGGTTAGGTCTGAGTTAGGTTAGGTCTGAGTTAGGTTAGGTCTGAGTTAGGTTAGGTCTGAGTTAGGTTAGGTCTGAGTTAGGTTAGGTCTGAGTTAGGTTAGGTCTGAGTTAGGTTAGGTCTGAGTTAGGTTAGGTCTGAGTTAGGTTAGGTCTGAGTTAGGTTAGGTCTGAGTTAGGTTAGGTCTGAGTTAGGTTAGGTCTGAGTTAGGTTAGGTCTGAGTTAGGTTAGGTCTGAGTTAGGTTAGGTCTGAGTTAGGTTAGGTCTGAGTTAGGTTAGGTCTGAGTTAGGTTAGGTCTGAGTTAGGTTAGGTCTGAGTTAGGTTAGGTCTGAGTTAGGTTAGGTCTGAGTTAGGTTAGGTCTGAGTTAGGTTAGGTCTGAGTTAGGTTAGGTCTGAGTTAGGTTAGGTCTGAGTTAGGTTAGGTCTGAGTTAGGTTAGGTCTGAGTTAGGTTAGGTCTGAGTTAGGTTAGGTCTGAGTTAGGTTAGGTCTGAGTTAGGTTAGGTCTGAGTTAGGTTAGGTCTGAGTTAGGTTAGGTCTGAGTTAGGTTAGGTCTGAGTTAGGTTAGGTCTGAGTTAGGTTAGGTCTGAGTTAGGTTAGGTCTGAGTTAGGTTAGGTCTGAGTTAGGTTAGGTCTGAGTTAGGTTAGGTCTGAGTTAGGTTAGGTCTGAGTTAGGTTAGGTCTGAGTTAGGTTAGGTCTGAGTTAGGTTAGGTCTGAGTTAGGTTAGGTCTGAGTTAGGTTAGGTCTGAGTTAGGTTAGGTCTGAGTTAGGTTAGGTCTGAGTTAGGTTAGGTCTGAGTTAGGTTAGGTCTGAGTTAGGTTAGGTCTGAGTTAGGTTAGGTCTGAGTTAGGTTAGGTCTGAGTTAGGTTAGGTCTGAGTTAGGTTAGGTCTGAGTTAGGTTAGGTCTGAGTTAGGTTAGGTCTGAGTTAGGTTAGGTCTGAGTTAGGTTAGGTCTGAGTTAGGTTAGGTCTGAGTTAGGTTAGGTCTGAGTTAGGTTAGGTCTGAGTTAGGTTAGGTCTGAGTTAGGTTAGGTCTGAGTTAGGTTAGGTCTGAGTTAGGTTAGGTCTGAGTTAGGTTAGGTCTGAGTTAGGTTAGGTCTGAGTTAGGTTAGGTCTGAGTTAGGTTAGGTCTGAGTTAGGTTAGGTCTGAGTTAGGTTAGGTCTGAGTTAGGTTAGGTTAGGTTAGGTTAGGTTAGGTTAGGTTAGGTTAGGTTAGGTTAGGTTAGGTTAGGTTTTTTTTTTTTTTTTTTTTTTTTGTTTTAACTGTAAGTAGTACCAGTAGCCCCCGCTAATGATACGGGCGACCACTGGACGTTATACTATCTGTAGGTTCCCGCATGTGATACGGGCAACCTTTGTCTATGACATTTAGATTGTGTTGCTGTTGCATTATTTATTCGTTTATTAGTTATTACTGTTTTGTTTCGACTTTTATTATGTTTCTTTTAATTATGTTTTATTGAACTTCTTTAAGCTGTTAACTATGTTGGTGATATACTTAACGAATGACTTTTTAGTCTCCTCCTTCTGTATTAATTCCTCAATGTTATACGGGTCTATGTTATATATTCTGCACGTTACTTCGTGATCCAACCGTTGTGTTGAGTACTTAGGGCATTGTTGTAGTAAATGTTTGATGGTCTGCGGCGTATCGTCGTCACATGGGCATGCATTTGTATCTGTTATGTGGTGTCGGTGTAAATAAATCTTATGAAACCCATGGCCTGTAATGATTTGCGTCATTTGAAAGGTAAATTCAAAGTGTTTCCTAAAATTTTGAATGTTATCTATTGAGGGAAGCCATTGTTTGGTATGTGTCCCTGTAGTACTTGTTGTGTATATGTGTTCCTGTGTTTTTAGTATTTCGGCATACTGTTTGTTTTTATGATATGTTAGCGGGAATTTAATGTAGTCCGGAGGTTTATGTAAAGACGCAGCCGACTTCGCCGCTATGTCAGCCTCCTCATTGCCCAGAAGGCCGACATGTGCTTTTATCCAGCAGAAGTCGACTGTGCGTCCCTGCTCACGTATTCTCACGACGTTTTTGTGTGCTTCACTGATCATGGCGTTCGTGCTGTTTCGGTTGGCTAGCTCCAAAAGTGCGGCCTTTGAATCCGAGAATATCGTTGCCTTTTCCAGACGGAGTGTCTGGCAAAGGTGACACGCTTCCTTTATTGCCAGACACTCAGCCTGGAACACTGTGCAGCTGTTATGCAGTTTGAACTTCTTGTTCATGCTACGACCGTCAGGATAATGAATTACGACTGCAGCACCCACTACTCCATCGTGCTTGCTGCCATCTGTATAGATGCGGTGCATGTCGGCGGAGTAGTAGGGCTCCAGCTCGTTATTATTGTTTATGTCGCCAATTGCAATGTGTGGTCGGCGAGCTGGATGTAAGAGCTCGTCGACCGGCACTCTTTTGTCGTATGTGACATCGTGGGGTAAGTAGTCTGTGGTCAATGTGCGTTTTACGCTCTCGATAGACGCTACTAGCTTTACTTTCTCAGGGAGTGGTGTAAGTCCCGCTAGCGCAATCGAGGATATTGTGGGCAGGGTTCTAAACCCATGTAATATTTTTACAGCAAACGCACGTTGAAGGCTGAGCAGTGAGTTGTTAACTTTCTTATATTTGGTGGCATGCCACCATATTTCCGCTGCATACGTGATTATCGGTTCGATCACTTGCCTGTATATTGTGTTTATATTGGCGGCATGCACACCCCACGTTGGTTTTACAAATATGCACAACCTTTTATATATACGTTGCGCCTTATTAATTATATATTCGGTATGCCTGATAAAATTAAGGTGCTGATCGATGATGACTCCCAGAAGCTTGAAATGTGTGTCAAACGGGATAGGTACGTTGTTCATGTAGATTTTCGCAGCCTTGGCCTTGGGTGTGTGGGCAATCATTTTAGTTTTTAATGGGCCAAACTCCAGTTTATTGTTTTGGCCCCATTGATAGGTTAAGTTTAATAATTTATTTGTATGGGTTTCCAATTCTGATATGTCCTTCCCGGAGCATATCAGAAGAACGTCATCAGCATATGCTTGGATGTAGTTATGATCACCAATATCCTGTTCTAGTAGGGTGTCCATTATGATGTTCCAAAAAATGGGCCCGAGGACCGAGCCCTGGACACACCCTCTGGTCTGTGCTTTAGTGACGATTGCATCTGAGTAGTTGAGTGTAATAGTGCGGTCTTTCAGGTAACTGTAAATAATGTTCAGAAGATTGTTGGGGCAGTTTATGTCTGATAGCCTTTTTAATAATGCAGGCCACCAGGCATTATCGAACGCCCCCGCAATGTCTAAAGATATGGCAACTGTTAGACGACCTTTCTCTTTACATTGCTTTATTTTATTTACAGCGTTGCACAGCGCATCATTGGTGGATCGCTGTTCCCTAAACCCAAACTGATTATTGCTGCAAGATTTGCTGATCTGCATGTGATAGGTGAGTCGGGTAGCAATCAGTTTCTCGAGTACCTTTCCCAGTACATTAATTAAACCTATAGGTCTGTAGGCAGATGTTTCCGTGTAGTTCATTTTGTTGGGTTTAGGGATTGTCCTGATGTAGGCGGATTTCCAAGCAGTGGGAAAATATTGCAGGTGTAAGCATCTGTTGTATAAATTAGTGACATTATCGGGATAGCATTCTATGAAGTGCTTGCATATATCAGCCGTGAGATGATCTTGTCCTGGAGCCTTTTTAGGACTCATATATTTAATTATATCTATGATCTCGTGGGTGCTAAATTGCGGGTCATCATTGTCTATTGCGGGTTCGTTGGTGTTTATATTATTGGTTACAATTCCTCTTATTTGCTGATGATATGTTGTGTCGTTAACAGTAGTGTCAATGGGAAAGAACTTCGTGGCGAGTTTTTCAGCAGTGTCAGCGATGGACGTCGTGTAAGACCCATCATCCGTTTTAAGGGTGGCAGGCGGTTGCAGTTGCGGTGCACTTTTTAGTAAGCGGTTGGTGACAGACCAGACGTCATCCTTTCCCTGGCTCCTGCAAAATTCTCGGAAGTGTTCAGTGGAAGTTGTTCGTATTTGTTGGGCGTATTTTGTTCTCGCATCAGCCAGCTCTTGTATAATGTTATTTATATCTTTTTTACCTCTTTTCAGGTCCTGAAGACGGTGATGGAGATGTATAACATGTCTTTTCATATTGGTCAGTTCCTCGGTCCACCATGGAATTTTAGTATGAGGTGTTTTACGAGCAAAAACTTTATCGCAGGTTTTAGTGAGGATCTTAGTTAGGTTTGCTATGTATGAGTCGATTCCATTTTCGTTAAGCGTCCCAATGTCCGTATTGTTTATTTCAGATCGTTCCATATTTAATTTTAGCTCCTGAGTAAAGTTCTCCCAATTCGCCCTTTCTGTGTGATACTTATGCGTTGTTGTAGAGACTTTCTTTTTAGTTTTCTCATGATTGACCTTTATTTGGAACTCAATTCCATGGTGGTCCGAGGTGGGTATGATTCCATGATTGACATTCCAGTCAGTAATATAGTTTGCAACGCCTAAGGACGCAAGAGTTAAATCCACGATTGAGGTTCTCGTTTCTCCATGTGTTACTGTTTCAAACGTGGTTTCGTTGCCAACGTTGCACACCACGAGATCATTGGCGATTACAAGATCGCAGATAGTCCTGCCTCTGTCATTATTTCTGACCGATCCCCAAGAGGTGTGCCAACCATTAAAGTCCCCGCAGATTATATGCTCTGCATTCGGGTACGACTTTAAGATTAGCTCTATTTGAGTCAGGGTGTTAATAGGGTCTTCCCCAGGTTCGACATATGCTGAAGTTAACATCATTTTCTTAGACCCTAAGGTTATTTGCACAGTGGCAAGATTGGTGGTTGCGTGCTGAGTGATCCCAATATAATTGCCAATACTCTTTTTAATGGCAATGCAGGCTTTGGTTCTGTTGTTCACATCACCGTGTTGGTACAGATCATATCCTTCGATGTTTTTCATGATGTTTTGCCTACCAACGTACGGTTCTGAAATAAACATTATATCGTATTCGTTGTCTCTAGCACATTGTGTTAATTCTTGGGTTGCATTATAGCCCTTGCCCAGATTGCATTGAACAGCTGTTAAGTTAGTCCTGTTTGTGGTGTTCTTTGGGACGCCCTTAGCAATATCGGACTGCTGTTCTCGCTATGCGATCCCACTTGACCCATTCAGGGCAAGATTGGCTGTATGCGAAGTGCTCATGGTTCCTGCCACTGTTGACGCAGTTGACGCAACGCGGTCCAGACTCACGTTTAGTGCAACTGCGTGTGTCGTGATTTTCGGCACAGTAAGCACATTTTATTTCAGCACGACATTCAGTGGCACGGTGTCCAAAACCATGGCACTTATAGCATTGTATAATGGGCGATTGGTCCACAGCCATTACCGATTGGTAGCCAATTTTAACTTTTTGTTCTCTCAGGGCAGCCCACACCTGTGGGCTGGTTTCCACTATGACATTTTTTATTGAGTCGTTTCTTCCCTTGACAGATCTAACAAATGTCACTACTTTTTCCTCCTCTGGAATGTCTGCTATGAGCCTGGTATTTTGCTTGATTATGGCGTCAGCTATTTTTGCATTTGCAAAATCCGGTATGACGCCGATAATCCGCAGTTGTGGGTTTCGCATTTTGGGCACTTCAACAGTTATGTTAGCTGTCTTCGCCTTGATGGCAGCGCTAAGCTTCTTTCTATCTTCGTGACTCTCACAGCTAATCAAAACTTTCTTGTTCCGAGTTTCCCTTATGCTTTTAATGCCTATGCCAATGTCCACTACGTTAACCTTATCTTTGACCTCCTTTAGCACGTCCTTGCCGTCGTGTCTGGGGTCAATAGACTCCAGCAAGACAGCAAAGTTAGTTGGCGGCTGAGGAGGCGCCTGAGGTCGGACGACCCTGGGCCTATATGGTCTGCCCACAGCGGGCGAGGCCATGTCATCCTCATGACTCATGCCCGCCGCTGCCGCCGCCGCAGCTTCGGACCGATGCTTCCTGCTCTTTGTTTTACCGACAACGGTGGCAAATGTTTCGCTTTGCACACTTGTGTCTCTGCATTCCATTTCGGTATTGGTTTTTATCATGACCATTTCTCTTATAGCCTGCTGTTCGGCTCGTATTTCAGCACGCATTTTCGACAGTTCAAGTTGAACCCCAGCGATAATGTCATGTTTCAACTGATCTGTGTCCAAAGCCGGTTCCTGAGTTGTTTGTGCGGGTGTTTTGCTAGCGTGTTCCACGCCAATCACATCCATCTCGCTAGTAAACCTTATTGTGGCGTCGCGGATGGCTTCGACAGCCTTTAATATGGTAATTTTGTTTGCTTTTGTGACGCTCCTATTTTGCTTTAGTTGCGTCACAATATCGTCAAGATTGCGAGTCACCTCTGTGCGGTGCCTTCCTGCGCGAGTCTTCGAGCCGGGGCTGCTAATGGATGTGTCCCTGCTCATCCATAGCCGCCCCATTTCGGTGATGTCCGAACTGGGACTGCCAGCCGCAGCGATTGGCTCCTCCGTCGCCGGGTTCGGGGCCTGTGTCGCGTTTGGGGCAGTTAGTGTTATGGCTGATAGCGGAGTCGAGGTGCCGGCTTCAATCACTTGCCTGTGCACTTCCGCTTGCACCACAAATGTCTTATTATGTGAGGTTGGCATATCGTCCTGTAGGTCTATAAGCGGTGGGACGCCATCTTTGTCTACGGCCTGCTCGGTCTCTGTGACTATCGCCAGCTCCTCGCCGGTGGGTTTAGCACCCGTGACAGGTTCACAGGGGGCCGTGCGCGCTTTTCTAAGGTTAGGTTAGGTTAGGTTTTTTTTTTTTTTTTTTGGGAGTGAATGGAGTGTATTTACCCCATTCGTGCAGATTGGCGATAAGCATTTGAGCACGCGGTGCTATCGGTTTACACGTTGTGCTCAGCCATGAATTAGGTCTTAGTAAGGTAACTTATGTTTGTTAGGTTGTGATACTGCACATGGTACAGTATATGACACAGATATAAAGAAGAACTATTTGGGACAGAAATAAAGAGCATATATGGGTTGAATAATTATGTAGAATTGAATGATTTTAAGTTGTTGATTATATATTTAAGAAGATTTAGAAAGCTTTCAGCAGTGGATTCTCTGGAGGAACATTCAAGAATGTTTCCAGGGTCCACGCGGAAGTTCTGACAAATAATATTGTGGTCGAGACGTTGTCGGGTGAATCTGGGACAATCGGACAGTAGATGTGCAAAATTTTGTTTTATTGGTTTAGTATTGTCGCACGGGCAATGATCATTGGCCGTGATATTAAATCGGTGGAGGTACTCTTTGTGAAAGGCATGATTACTAAGGTATTGGGTGATGTAAAAATTGGGGGTGAACTTAGAGATGAAGTCTTTAAGTTCGCGGTGGGTGGGGAAAATTGACTTTGTGTATAGACATTTGTTGTTGTTGTTGTAAAAGGTTTCGGAGGCTGATTCTAATGTTTGTACGTTATGCAGTTTAATATGGGAGATTGGAATTTGATTAAAGATCGGAGTCTTGTGAGCTGTGGCGGCTTCCTTGGCTGCTTGGTCAGCAAGCTCATTCCCCGGTATTCCGCAGTGTGCCCTAGCCCAGAAAAAGTGTGTTGATGTGTTTGAGTGTGTGTGAATCAGTGTGTGTATTTGTACAACGATGTTGTTGAAGTTGTTGGGGTCTTGTATTGCCATAAGTGAGGACTTACTGTCTGAGAACAGGAGGAGCTCGCGTGGATGGTGTTTGTAGGCATAAGTGAGGGATTCCCTGATTGCGACGAGCTCCGCCTGGAAGACAGAGCAGCAGTCGTGGAGTTTGTGTTTTTTAGTGATCGTCGGGTGGTCGGGTCTGACGATCACAAAAGCTGCTCCAACCCCGTCTTCGCTTTTGCTTCCGTCGGTGTATATTCTCCATATGTCAGGTGTGGTGAGTGTATGTGTGATTATTGTTTCGTCATGTTCGGCGATATTGTTTACTTCGGTAAACGGAATAGTAACTCTGTTGGATGGATGAAGAAGCTCCGACGGAGCTGCTAGGCGCTCGATTGGGAGGTCCTGCGGGAGGTAAGAGGCGTGCCCAGATCGCCTGGCATTCTCCACTTCCGCAGTACACGCTATGCGTGCTGGTAAAGGTGGCAGTTTGGCAAGTGTGATGGAGAGTATAGTGCTTAAGGTCTTGAATCCCCGAATGATTTTAATGGCGAATAGTCGCTGTAGTGAGAGCAATTTGCTCTCGACACACTTGAACTTTAGGGCGTCCACCCAGATGGAAGCCGAGTAAGTGATGATCGGAGTGATGACTCCGTAGTATATGGTCCTGATGTTCTCTGGGTGGACTCCCCAGGTTGGGCGTATGAAGGCTTGGAGCTTCATAAACAGCTTTTTGGCTTTGTCCACGACGTAGTTTGCGTGTTTGACAAACTTTAGCCTGCTGTCTATGAAGACTCCAAGATATTTTAGGTGAGGGACAAAGGGAACTTGGGTGCCTTCGCAAATGATTTTGATCTTGGCGGCCTTGTTTGTGAAGGCAATGGCCTGGGTCTTGTCCGCTCCAAACGTGAGCTTAACGCTGTTGCCCCACTCAACAATGCGCTCGATGGCTCGATTGGTGCGGCGTTCCAGGTCCTCGGCGTATTTGGCACTACAAATCAGCAGCACGTCATCAGCGTAGGCTTGAAGGTGACAACCCGGGGGCATCCCGGTCTCGAGGAGCTCGTCCAAGATAAGGTTCCATAAGACCGGTCCTACAACCGACCCTTGGACGCATCCCCTGGTCATGACCTTTCTCGCTGAGCAGTCCGAGAAGTTAACGGAAACTGATCTGTCCGTGACGTAACTTCGTAACACCTGATAAATGTTACGCGGACAGTCGTTGTGCTGTAGTCTTGCAAATATCGCAGGCCACCACGCCATGTCGAACGCCGACTTTATGTCGAGCGAGATGGCCAGCACGTGCTCGCCGGTGTTCTTGGCGTCAGAAATGATGTCGAGAGCGTCTTGGATGGCAGTAGTGGTGTTCGTTTGTAGGCGGAAGCCATACTGCCGACGAACGATTTTGCCCTTAAGGTGTAGATGGTGAGTTAGCCGATTAATAAGGAGTTTTTCAAGGAGCTTACCAAATACCTTCACCAAGCCAATAGGCCGATAGGACGATGTCTTGGTGTAGTCGTCCTTATTCGGCTTTGGTATGATTTTAGTGAGGGTGGACTTCCAGGTGGTCGGGAAGTATTCGAGTGATAAGCACCTATTCATGATTTGTGTTACCAAGTCCGGGAAGCAGTCAGCGAATTGGTAACAGATGTCAGAAGTCAAGTGGTCGTCGCCGGGGGCCTTTTTGTGACCAATGGTTTTAAGAGTCTCAAGGACTTCGGTCTTAGTGAATGGCGGCTCGTCTGGGTGTTCTGGCACATTGTTCACTTGGCTTCTGACATCCCTCTGCTGGTCGGTGTCTTTGTGTGGGTCATCATCTGGATAAAATATTTTTAGGAGATTCTCGGCGGTGTCTTTGGAGTCAGTCGTGTAGCTGCCATCAGGGAGTAAGAGGGTGGCCGGGGGTCGGGTAATTGGTCGGGTGCGCATAATGCGGTTTGTAACGGACCACACGTCCTCCTTCCCCTGTCGCTCACAGAAAGACCGAAAAGATGCGGTAGAGGCGGCGCAGCAAGCATCAGAATACTGTTTCCTTAATTTGTCTCTCACTTGAACGATTTCGGTGATCGGGAGGCCTCGTTTCACAGCCTTACTGAGCTGGTGATGGTTTTTGATAACCTGTGATTTAAGCGCCGTGAGGTCATCGCTCCACCAGAGTGGGCGGCGGGGAGGTTTTTTGGAGCGGGGTAAGAGGTCGTCGCAAGTTGCCTGTATGGCATCAGTGGTTGCTTTGATGATGTCATCAAGCTCATTTTCAGTGCAATGCTGAATTTCGGCGGTATTGGGGATTTTATTCATCAGGCTGGATCGAAACTGTTCCCTGAGGGCGTCCCACTTGACATTGGATGTGTTATAGCGGAAGGTGGATAGTTTGAGTGTTTTGTTAAAGTGATAGGCATTGTTATTGGAGAATGGGATAGAAAAGGTGATGGCATTGTGGTCAGAGGAGGGACAGATGTTAGGGTCAACGCGCCAATTTTCAACGTTAATTTGGTTCTGCCCACAACGGGAGTGGTTACTGATAAGAGTAAGGTCGACTATTGATGCCCGAGGGAGGCCATGGGTAACAGTTTCGAAAGTAGGGTAGGTGCCGACGTTGCAAATGGTGAGGTCGTGTGATATTATTAAATCAGCAATGAGGTTGCCCCTGGCGTTTGGTTGTTTACATCCCCATGACGGATGCCAGCCATTAAAGTCTCCTCCAATAATGTGCAGATCTCCGGGCGAATCATTGAGGAGTTTCTCGAGTTGCGACAGGGTGTTGTGTCTATCAGTCCTGGGTTCGACGTAGATAGACGACAGGAGCAACTTCTTGCCGGTTTTCTGCGTCAATTGGACGATACTTAGATTGGGAGTGGAAAATTTAGTTATTCCTAGTGTGCTAATGCCAGAGTCTCTGATAAGGAGAGCGGCCTTAACTGATCTATCAGGGGAGGGAAACTGGTATGTAGTGTACCCTGGTACATCCCTCATAGTGTTACTTCCGGCTGGTACGTATGGTTCGCTGACGAAAACGAAATCGCAGGCGTCCTGCCCGCTCAGGTGCACTGCCATTTCCTGGTAAGCGTTCCTGCCGTGGCCCAAGTTTATTTGCAGTATATTATATTTGTGATTGGGTGGATTGACGTTAACCTGTGAGTTTCTATGATCCATAATTAATGCGCGCTTTAACTTTGGATTCCATTACGATTCGGAGTGGGCAGGTGACGGAGGTGGCACTGTGATGATGGGAGGGGGCAGGTAAGCGGGAGGTGGTGTTTGGTTTGGAGGGAGTGCAGTTGAAGCACTTAATAGCATTTGGGGAACCCTTAACAGGGCATCCCGCAAATTCATGTTCAGTTGATGCGCAATGGGAGCATGCCGCACTGCCCTTGCAGTGCTTTTTGGTGTGCCCGAATTGTAGGCACTTAAAGCACTGCAGCAAGGGGACATGCTCGCACGCGTGAACCCTCTGGTGGTCAATGTTGACCTTGCCTATGGAGACTATGGCTTTGAAGACATCTGGGGAGGCAATAAGGACTGCGTTGTAAAGATGGGACTTGCGGTTGCCCCTGCTGAACTGGTAGACGAGGTCCGCGTCCGATTGGGCCTTGTTTTTAATATCTGGGTTCTGCTGCAGAATGATTTCTGCTAGCAGGTCCTTAGGCGTGTCTACGCTGATGCCCTTGATAATGATAGATGGTTTGAGGGTGCGCGCTGGTTCTGCTGTGACATCACTGTAAGCGGAGTTGGATTTCGCCAGTGCCGCGTCCCGCTGCACGACATTATCAAACTCGATCCGAACTTTGTTGTTCGAAACGAACTTGGCGGCAGCAGGGGCAAAGGTCATATCCCGGAAGGACACGGTGCTTCTCCAGGCTTGGAGGGTTTCTGAGGGGGACTTGACAGGTTTTTTGGCCGCGATGATCATTGCCGGTCTGCTGGATGGAGGGTTTGGGCGTTGAGGGGGGCGAGACTCCTTCACATGTTCCCGACGTGCTGCAGCCGAGGCTGCTTTGCTGGCATAAGTTTCCGGCGGGTTCGGGGGAATGGGAATGGGTGCAGTAGTAGATGCCTGATGGTGACGGGTGGTAAGCTCCTTCAGCTCCTCTCGAATGGCGGCTCTGATCACTGTAACCGTTGAGGCGCTGGTAGTGACGTATGCGCCGTCACAGTCAGTCTGAGTGCTAATCGCACGGGTAGTGAGACTCCGTGGGACTGCTTGGTTGAAAGGGGGGGTGAAGGAGGGCCTTCCAGGGGAGGTCGTGTATGGAGCATTTTCCGAACCCAGCGTTTCGACTTCCCGAACATAAGTTTGGATATGGTTGCGCAAGTCATTGACGCATTTATCTATCGCCACTCTGTTGCTTTTAGTTACGCTCTTATTCGCGTGCAGCTGTGTGTGTATCTCATCCAGACTGGGCTTGAGAAGTGTCCAGAGGCGTGACGCTCGACCTCCGTCTGTTGAAGTTCCGCTGAGCCACAGCCTGTCCATCTCGGAGGTTTCTGCAAGACTCGGGGCATCCGGCGTGAGGTTCGCCGGTGCCGCCCCGAGGGGTGCCCGCTCCGGTGTTCTTTGTGGTGTGGCTGCGGGTTTGTCCTGTACAGTGACGTGAGGTCTGGGTGGTAATGTGCCAGTCTGGACGAGTTGGTCTGCTATTGCGGGAGGGAGCAAGACGTCCGAACGATTTTCGACTGTGAAGGTCGCGTTGTGTGTCTCTCCCGCAACTCCAGCTCGCTCTGGGGCAGAATTTTGCGACCCTAGTTCCGCCTCCTGAGGCGCTTGAGGGGTTTGCTCTTGCTGTGGCTGCATAGAGCTTATTTCCTGAGCCCCACGGGCTTTGTGAGGCGATTGGGGAGGTGTTCTGTACATTCCGCATGTGTACATATTAAGAAAATTTAAAAATGAATAATGGGTAAACTATTGCTCTGAAAATTATTCTTAAGAGCTCAAAAAGTAGGTCTTGTTTGAGTCTTTATTTGTACCAAATAACAGATTTTTACGATTGTAAATAACGGAGGTATGAATTTATTTCTGTGCACTTTTTAATTTATTGAAAATGTGAATTTGCGGAATGAAACAGCACTTTGCAAGAAAACAGTGTCAATAAAAGGTGTAGATATTAATGAGGACTATTGATTAAGGCAATAAAATCAGAAATTGACCGTTTGGGGACAAAGATATTGAAGCTCAAAGTGCGTTGCTAAGACACTTTTTGCAGGCGCCGAAAAATTTGGGAGAGTCTGAAAAAATTTATATGAAGAGTGTGAGAAATTTCAGGATTTAACAGCAAGGTAATTTAAAACGTACAAAGAGCTACTTAAATGTGAAAACAGATGAGGAATATATGAATAAACGGCAAAATGGCAGATGGTTGAAAATTCGAACTTTCAAAAACCACTGAAAAATTAATATCTAAAAAACTACTGAAGCTAGAGAGTTGGAAACAGCACTGAAAAAACGGGGCAACAATTCTTTAAATTATAGGTGAAAATCAGAATTTTCCAATCACTTTGGCTGAACAAAATTTTCAAAAACGTTGATTTTCTATAAAAAAGATGAGGGAGATGACTTTTTGAATTTACAGGAAAACTATTGGAGATATCGGGAAAATGGTATAGACATAAAAGATTGGAAAAAATTTAAGAAATCTAAATTGCAAAACAAAATAAAAATTGACCGGCGGAAACTAAAGTTATGTGTTAAAAACAAGATTGCTCAGAGGTTTTCATGAGGGTACGAATTTTTAGTAGAAATGTTAAAATTTAAGACTGAAGCTAAGTAGTAAGAATTTATTGTAGTTACAGGTAATTTAAAACTAATTGAAAGGAACAAAATTGAAAAAGAAAGTTTGAAAAATTTGGAAAAATGAATTAATTATGAATTTTTGAAAATTTGCAAAGTTGAGTTAGAGAAAAAATTAAATAATTCCGGAACCAGAAGGGCTAGGGGGCTACAAGTGGTATCAAAAAAGTGGGGCAAATTAGGTTCACAATTGTGTCAAAATGGGTCACTTTCGTGTGTTTAGAAGTTGGTTAGGTTAGGTTAGGTTAGGTTAGGTTAGGTTAGGTTAGGTTAGGTTAGGTTAGGTTAGGTTAGGTTAGGTTAGGTTAGGTTAGGTTAGGTTAGGTTAGGTTAGGTTAGGTTAGGTTAGGTTAGGTTAGGTTAGGTTAGGTTAGGTTAGGTTAGGTTAGGTTAGGTTAGGTTAGGTTAGGTTAGGTTAGGTTAGGTTAGGTTAGGTTAGGTTAGGTTAGGTTAGGTTAGGTTAGGTTAGGTTAGGTTAGGTTAGGTTAGGTTAGGTTAGGTTAGGTTAGGTTAGGTTAGGTTAGGTTAGGTTAGGTTAGGTTTTTTTTTTTTTTTTTTGGGAGAGTGGGATGTTTATATCCCATTCGCATAGATTGGCGTTTAGCTATTGAGCACGCAGTGCTATCGGTTTACACCTTGTGCTCAGCCATGGATTAGGTATTAATAAAATTACTAATGTTTGTTAGTTTGTGATACTGCACATGGTACAGTATATGACACAGAAATAAGGGAGAGGAAATGTTTGGGACAGGTATTAAGAGCATATATGGGTTCAATATTTATGTGGAATTGAATGATTTTAAGTTACTGATTATATATTTAAGAAGATTCAGAAAGCTTTCAGCAGTGGACTCTCTGGAGGAACATTCAAGAATGTTTCCAGGGTCCACGCGGAAGTTCTGACAAGTAATATTGTGGTCGAGACGTTGTCGGGCGAATCTAGGACATTCGGACAAAAGGTGTGCGAATGTTTGTGTAATAGGTTGAGTGTTGTCGCACGGGCAATGATCATTTGCCGTGATATTGAATCGGTGAAGGTATTGTTTATGAAAGGCATGGTTACTTAAGTATTGGGTGGTATAAAAATTGGGGGTGAACTTAGAGATGAAATCTTTAAGTTCTCGGTGGGTGGGGAAGATTGATTTGGTGTACTGACATTTGTTGTTGTTATTGTAGAAATTTTCGGAAGCTAATTCTAGAGTTTTGAGGTTGTGCAGTTTGACATGGGAGATCGGGATCTGATTGAAAATGGGAGTCTTGTGTGCTTTGGCGGCTTCCTTGGCTGCCTGGTCAGCCAGCTCGTTCCCAGGAATGCCGCAGTGGGCCTTAGCCCAAATGAAGTGTGTAGATGTGTTAGTGTGTTTGTGTATGAGTGAGTGTATTTGGACTACGATGTGGTGGTAGTTGTTGGGGTCCATTATTGCCATGAGGGACGACTTGCTGTCTGAAAACAGGAGGAGCTCACGTGGATGGTGTTTGTAGGCAAGTGCTAGGCATTCCTTTATTGCTACAAGCTCCGCCTGGAAAACAGAGCAGCAGTCGTGGAGTTTGATTTTCTTGGTTATCGTCGGGAGATTAGGCCTGACGATAACGAAGGCTGCACCGACCCCGTCTTCGCTCTTGCTCCCGTCAGTATACGCTC